>JACXGM010038618.1:0-10886 GCA_016801145.1 Umbra pygmaea
GAAATTACACTTATCTGTCAAGTATTTCTAAAATGTGTAACCTTATCGTTACGTCGGTAAAACAAATATGTTGCCTGGTCAAAGAGTAACATTATAAACGGTATACGACTGCGAGTATCTTCAGAAATCCTCTGCGTGATGGTGGTGTCTGTTTCGTTCACATGACGTGTTTTAAGATGCGTTAGACAGCCAATCGCAGATGACTATGTTGTTACACGCAAATATGCTACATGATTATTGGCTCACAGACACTTTTGGCACCGAAATTTGGCATCGAAAGATAAATAATTTTTCGATACTCGATAGTATTGGAGTATTTCGGTCGGTGCCATAAAAGTATCGATGTTCGGTGCCCAGCCCTACGTGCGTGTGTGTGCGCGCGTGTATGTGTATATATATGCAGAGCACAAAACACAAAATGTGTAAACAGAAAAAAAGTCATAATTTTGAAATCAGTTATTCAAGCCGTAAATACATTTATGGGACTCTGTGGATGATCTGGCTGCCATTGCTGCCGGTTAAGCAGTGTATTCTGGGTACCCCTTGGTTTCAAGTAACCTCGTGAAAATGCTTGGTTTTAAGGAGTATCTACCCCTTCTCCATAGCCCCTACCCTCAATCAAAACGAGAATTGGGGTAGCCCTTACTGTCACGTGAACGTGCAAAACTAAGGTGGAGGGGTAAGATAGAGAATTAAGAATTTAAAGTAATATTCTCTCATGCAAAACATAGTTTTTTGTGTAACAAAACATTCCCTAACATTAGCTCTTTTCTTTGTGGTTATTTATGAGTCCTCACTAAAATAATATGATGATGCAGTTTTAAAATGAACTGGTTTGTTTTATTATCAAAACAGAACAGAGGAACATCAAAATATATTTAAGTTCTATTAAATAAAATGTATACAAATACAAACTTAGGATATGAAACTTAGCCTAGTGCTTTGAACAAAAACACAACAACAACAAAAAATCTAAGTTACCAGTATTAATAGACAGACTATTCTATTAATTTCTATATGTTCTGATAAATAGCAACAACAGCAAAATATAAACTATATACAGTGTATGAGGTAGTGTACTGGTAGTGTGTCAGTCCTCAATAGCTCCAGTCCAGCAGAGGCAGGTTGTAGTACAAGAAGCAAAGTTTCTCTGCATTCTCTCCTTTCAAAGAGCTTCTCCTAACCTCATAAATATTCCCTATGGTGCTGAACACTCTTTTGCTTGCCACAGAGGAGGGTGGACAGGAGAGGTACTGCCTTGCCAAAGCTGACAGTGTGGTGAAACGGTTGCTGTTGTGTTTCCACCAATCATATGGATTTCCAGTCTTTCTGTCAACGACAGTCTGTCTGAGGTACCGTTCTAGCTCTTTGATGATCCCCTCTGCTTCCACTGTCTCACTGGTGGATGGAGGAAGCACAGTGTCGTAAAGCAAGTCTAAGAGACTGCGTACTTGATCCTCTGTTCTCTGCCTTTTGGGATCGTTCTCCTCAGGAGTTTCAGTGGCAGAATCTGGTCGACTGGTCTCCATAGCCTCTTTCAGCCAGGTTTTCACTGTTGTCAGAATTTCTGGTACCAAAGGACGCTCTTTGTATCATGGGTCAAGGGCACAGACAAGCATCACCTCTTTTAGAGTCCCTAACTTTTGCAAGCCCTTTTTGCAAGCTATCCAGCATGGTTTTCCTCATGGTTTGAATACCCCTGGTGGTTGGTCCCTCTGACTCAAGTAAACAGTGTAACACTGCTGTGCATATTAAAATGCAGGATGTGGATTAGTCTTCTCTACTGATTTCCAGTGTCACCTCCTCCAGTGGTCCAAGGGTCTCTGCCACGTTCGACACAATGGACAATTCCTCTGCTGACAGACATGAGAAATCTCCATGGTCGCCAGCATATGCAGTGATGGCTCTTTTTTTTTGTTCTATCATCATCACCAACATGGGACAGGGACTTCTACCTTGTTTGTACTGTCTGTATGATAGAATGTTGTGGAACACCTAGCTCCTCCTTAATTTTAGACAGCCATTGCAGTGCCGTAGAGTGGTTGAAGTGTGTAGCAATTTTCTTGAGCTTTGCCATAATGTCCACCACCACTCTGGGAAATAAGGCCATCATTTATAACCAGGTGCAGTATGTTAGCACTGCAGCTCAGGTCTGGCATCTCAACAAGGCGCATGCCTTTCACCATATTTGCCCCACTGTCCCGGAGCACAAGCATGACCCGCTCATCATCAGTTTCCCATTTCTCAAGCATGGACAGATGTCTCTCCAATGTACTGTCCTGTGTGGGACTGTGACAATGATTTTCATTCAAGACAAGTTGGACCTTTTTCCAGTTCTTATCAATGAAAAAAGCAGTCACGCTCATGAGTGCTTCATTTGAACCTGAACAACAGTCAGTGTTAAAAGAAATGCTGTTTCTGCACTTTCAGCTGACAGCAGTTTCTTAATTTTGCTTATGACTCCTGTATAAATCTCGTCCATCTTCTTCGTATGGAAAAACTTCTCTATTTTTAATGGGTATCTGGGCTTTGCCTTGGCCATAACCCTTTTAAACCCTGCACCCTCAACAGCATAAGGCAGGATGTCAGTGGCTATCAACTCTATCAAGGGTTTGTCCATTTCCTCTCAATGATGTGGTTGGAACTTCAGGGTGTGCATCTTTTTGTGCCTTCTCGTAGAAGTCTTTGTTGATTTAAGGTGTGCCCACAATTTGGATGTATTTTTTTTATTTGAGGCTCCCAAATCCCTGGCACACAGAGGCTGTACAGATGTTGCATGGGATTGTACCTGATGGGCATGTTGTGAAATACTCCCATACTTGACTTTGTCCACCACTTGCCATCTGTAAAAATATAAAGGAAACAAGCCAGGTGAAACATACATAATGATTGGTGCTACAGCCACAACTTTTACTACTACTATTATTATTGACAGTAATAATAAAAAAAATATATTATTATTATTATTAGGGGTTCAAGCACGTAGTGCTGAAACCCTATTGTAACTGTACAGATTTTTTAGGGGTTCAAGCACGTAGTAAAATGTGCAGATTGATCACTAGGTGGCGCTGTAACATTAAAAAAAACTTCAAAAGGGCTATGACTACCTGACCGTTAGTTCGATTGACTTGAAATTTGGTATGCAGTGTCTTGGTCCAAGGTGCCATGTATGTCTATGAGAACATTGATGTATCTAAAAAAAACATAGCCACCATCGAACAATGAAATATGAGCACCTATGAGACAAGGTTAACGGAGGCAGATCGGAACCAAACTCGGTGGGCATGCTCAACTCAAGGCGAGAGAGGTCTAAGTATTTTGAAAGAAATCGGCCACTAGTTGGTGCGAATGTTTTTTTTGGCTCTATAATTGAGTGGTGTTACACACATCCACACTAAGCTTATCATTTCATGGATTTCCTCATGCTGAATAAAAATATACCTCTACATCAAATGCTGTCAGTCAAATTGTTCATTAAATAATCATGAATATGTTAACCTACTTTTTTGCCCGAGCAGAACCAGACCAGTCTATGACAATTCTCTAGACTCTCCATATCAATAATTGTCAAGAAAGAGTTTAAATTTTGCGTTTGGATGGCTGTAACGGGTAAATGGCCTGTTTTGGCTTTAAATGAACTTTTCCATCTTGTATTTCAGTGGTTAAAAGCTTACTAAATAAAATTGAATGTCTTCAATGATTATGTGATTAAGGGATTTAAATGCTTGAACCCCGATAAATGCTGCTTGCAGCTTTAATTATTATTATTATTATCATCATCATCATCATTTGTATTATTATTAAACAAGATAAATCTCACTCCTAATGTTTTTTGTGTGTGTAATAGTTAGTCCCTATAGTTCCTTATAAGCTATTGTAAAATTACAATGTCAACTTGTTTATCCCTTTTACCTGAAGTCGTTTAATCCTATCCATCAAGCTACAACAAACCATTTTCATCATTTGCTGCCTGCCTTCTAAAATCTACTACTTACTGTACGTACACACCGCCACAGACTTGAGCTTCCAAAGAAGCTCTGGACGCCCTGTCAAGGACAAAAAAGTATAGGGAAGCTTTCGACGCTTTGGGCGCTTTGGTCGCTCTGACGTGGTATGATCAGACTGTAAAAATAGGGCAGGACTAGTGTACGTAGTCTTAAATATATCGTGAGCAAATTAATTGCATTCACGCTTAAATCGAGGGAACATATTTCCAATAAGAGTTGAACTCATCCTCATCTGTGTATCACTGGATCATTATGGATCATCGGGAAGTTGTTGTGTTTGGTGCTGCTTTATTGTATTTGCTGAGAAGACGTCGGACTCAGAGTTGGGTTCATGACACACTCCAGCCAGGACCGTCATCAAAGGACGTCTATATTTCGATTGGTTGCTGGTCGTTAGCCGCTGAACCGCGTCATAGCTCATTACCATAAAGTTGAACAAACTTGAACTTTTTTGCTTGACGCTCTGGTCGCTCAACATGCCCAAAACGCGACGCCGATTGATTTGCCGGTCCTTGCAGCTGAGAGAAGCTGGCTTCCATTGAAAATTAATGACTTCCGGTAACTTTGGAAGCTTAAGTCTGTGGCGATGTGTACGTACAGTTAGTGATGCACTAAATCTAAATCCATTATGACTTGTTAATGCTGCGGCTGAACGACAATCAGCAACACACACTTGCGTCATTGAATTTCAAACACGTGTAAAAGAAAAGTTGACATGTACAGGTCCTTCTCAAGAAATTAGCATATTGTGATAAAGTTCATTATTTTTATTTATTTATTAAGTGGCTTGACCTGGAGAATGCGGCACCTGTAGCCCATTTCCTGCACACGCCTGTGCACGGTGGCTCTGGATGTTTGTACTCCAGACTCAGTCCACTGCTTCCGCAGGTCATCCAAGGTCTGGAATCGGTCCTTCTCCACAATCTTCCTCGGGGTCCGGTCACCTCTTGTCGTTGTGCAGCGTTTTTTGCCACACTTTTTCCTTCCCACAGACTTCCCACTGAGGTGCCTTGATACAGCACTCTGGGAACAGCCTATTTGTTCAGATATTTATTTCTGTGTCTTACCCTCTTGCTTGAGGGTGTCAATGATGGCCTTCTGGACAGCAGTCAGGTCGGCAGTCTTACCCATGATTGCGGTTATGAGTAATGAAACAGGCTGGAAGTTTTTAAAAGCCTCAGGAATCTTTTGCAGGTGTTTAGAGTTAATTAGTTGATTCAGATGATTAGGTTAATAGCTCGTTTAGAGACCCTTTTCATGATATGCTAATTCTTTGAGATAGTAATTTTGGGTTTTCATGAGCTGTATGCCAAAATCATCTGTATTAAAACAATAAATTACCTGAAATATTTCAGTTGGTGTGCAATGAATCTAAAATATATGAAAGTTTAATTTTTATCATTACATTATGGAAAATAATGAACTTTATCACAATATGCTAATTTCTTGAAGGACCTGTATGCACAAGCTATGTGATACTTTTTCTCTGTCTAAATGTTCACTCCTCTCATGCCTAACTTGCATTTTACAATACAGGGACTGTAACTATAGATATGCTAGTCAAATACAGTAATCAATACTTTATTTAGGCAGAAAAAGTTTGTTGTGGTTTCCAAGCTCATTAATGTTAGCGGTCTTCCACTGATAGCCATGGCATTAGCTAGCTTTGTGGTTAGCTAAAGTCTGATAAGCCATAATTTAGCAATGGATACCATCATACTGTTAATTATTGTAAAACATACTTTTTCAAAATAACAGGCCGGGGCGAGAGATGTCTCATTGCCATAACTGTCACAATATTAAGGAAATACATCTTCAGTCACATTGTCAAGAGTTGAACCGATAGTCCGTCAACTATACTGTCACAACGTAACATAATTTCTAGGTACCATATTTTAGCGCATAACGCGTGCACCTGATATTAACATGCACTCATGTACATCGCGCAGAAAACTTGTTTTGTGTAAAAAAAACTCAGCATTGCGCACACCCTTACAAGGCGTGCGTAATTTTTGTAGAAAGGTGACACGTAATCTCCCCTCGCCCAGACCTGCATTGATGGACAAAGTACTGAGTAAAAGTACTTTTCTGAGTAACTCTGAGTTCACACATTAAGAAGTCCCTACTTAATACCAAAATGATCAGGTAAAGAGTTCACATCTTACAGGTGACCATGATTGATATTTCCTTTACTCTTTCTAATTTTTTTATAGGTTACTGTTAAGCTATGATCTCCCTTTGCCTGATCAATTTGGTCTTAAGTAGGGACTTCCCAAAACTTGTGAACTCACAGTTTATTAAAAAAAGTAGTTTTTCTCAAGTAAATGTCCACTTCTGGCACTCAGCTAGCCATTATGTTACAAATGTTAAACACCCAGCCCCCCACGTGCTGATTATGTAAAACCAGCTATTGCCAAAGTCGAGTACCCGCATTAATGTTAGTGTGTACACGAAAAATTTATCGATTTTTTTTTTGTATATATTTCAATATTCAAACTGGCCTATAGCCTACATTTAAGTGATTTTTTCTTGTCTGAATAGCCCAGTCTCACTGAAAAAAATCACTAACTAGTGTCTGTATATATTATCAAGCTTGCGTTTAAAAAATCCTGCAAAAAAATTGGGATTCATTAAACGACCCTATGACACCGGTAAATCCCAATTGATAAATACCACTTGTTCTTAGCATCCGTGCTGGTGCACATTCTCTACGATTTGCCAATCAACACACCCCTAATTACCGGTACCTGCGGGAAACATAAGCTACAATGAGATTCATAAAATATGACACAATCCAAATTTCTGAGCTTGACAGAAGGTGCCATGTAGTGTAAAATGATGAGCGCATGCTTGTTACTTACTTAACCAGTAAAAAGTAAAACTCTGCTAAAGATAAAATTGTATTGTATTGAGAAAAATGCTGTTCTTCAAACAAATATTTTTAACAAACCGTAATAGGCATCTAATCATGATATTTGTCCTGCTGAATAAATTGTATTCCAATCTCATGCAATCATATTTAGAAGCATATTATCCGCTTATTTTCACCTGTAAATTGATTGGAATGCTGTTTGATTCATATCGCCTACTGTACTATTCTTCGGGTGGGCTTTTAGGTCAATCTGGGTGCCATATACAGTATTCATCTGACTGTTTTTAGGAAGGCATGTAACGTAATTTAAACAAACTTTATGATTTTGACCCTTTGAGCAATGTGCACAATAGTGTATGGAAAAAGTATGACATGAATACACTCATTTTGTATGGTCATACTGAAGAGTGCCCCTAGCACTAACCCATTGAGTTTTTTTTACCATAAAATAGTTTTATTTTTTAAGACAAAACGAATCCTGCTGAGCCCCTAGCTTTGTTAAAGGGTTTAGCTTATTTTGTTCGAATTCCGATGGTCTCTACAATATTCAACAATGGTTAACCGGTCTATAATGAAGTGACAGTAGTTTAAATTATTATCTTGTTTCTAAAACAGCTACATGTGTATTTTACGGTCTGTTCATATAATGTAGCAAATCTTTTATCGTAAGAATAATAATGGCACGGGCGGGTGAATATTATGCATGCTACAATTAATGAAACTATGAATTTTGTATTTGTTCCCGGTTTTCGGATAATAAAACCCTTTTGTATTCATAACTGCAGTTACGTTGTAAGTCTAAGGATTTGACCAACTGGTATATTCTGTATGAGGTGTCTATGATTATTACTGTCTGCCCGTAAAAGTGTGTTATACTCTGCGGCTTGAGGTAATGTTAGTAGTTTCCAAAATTTCAATGTTTTTATAAATGATGTCTAAAAAGTCAATATCCTTTCTAGATCTCTCTACTGTATATTTTAAATTTGGATCTGATGAGTTAAGAGAGAAACTCTGTGAGGAGAATATGTGCCATTCCATATAGGATATAATCTATAGGCTATATATTTTTCGAAGAACAACATTATAATGATATGGATTTTTTTTAAATAACACATGCAATCCCCCCAGCCACGGGTTGTCTGAGCCCTGAGAGTTTTGAAAGTCTGGTGATGTGTCAGGTGTCCTCTGTTGGCATTAGACAATAAATAAAGATTGAATTAATTTATTCATAATAGCTGCATCAATTACTTAATTAAAAGTGTCTTTTTAATTCTACAGGAGCAGCTTGATCAGTTTAATTTAGAAAGTGTAAAACAAACAGCCGTTGTTGTTTGAGTATTGGGCTGGAGGAGTAGCTACTTATAATGACACAATTGCACGAGTCACTTACCAAATACTTATTTTTCACCATAATTTAACAATAAATTCATTAAAACTCCTACAATGTGATTTTCTGGATTTTATGCCTCATTTTGTCTTTCATAGTTGAATTGTACCTATGATGAAAGTTACAGGCCTCTCATATTTTTAAGTGGGAGAACTTGCACAATTGGTGGCTGACTAAACACTTATGTAAGTGTTAAAAGTTTTGCATTTTCAAATGTGTAACGCTGTTGGTTGAACAATATGGTGGCTGGTAAAAGGTGGGTATCCACCAGCCTAGCTGACCCAATGTGTCTGAAATGGCCATCCCAAATGGTACAGTAAAGTAAAAAAAGACCTTTTGGATTTGCTGCAATTCACTACAGACATTCGAAGTTCAGACATGTCCCATGTCTCTTATTAAGTCTGACAGCACAATGGGTGGATGCAAGTTTTATATTATGTAGCATATATACCCGGGATTTGGGTTAGATAATTCAGAAGTCTATCCTGCCATGTCACTCTCCAGCAACTCCTTGTGTTCAGATCGGGCGCCTGTGAATTCAATAGCGAAAGTATAGTTGTTGAACGTAATCAACCCATGTATGATCCAAGTAAAAGGCTTCCGTGTTGGGTGAACAGTAGGAAAAGAAATGACGGCTTGGCTGATATGTGGTTGGATAAACCATGTGCGCACCCCTCGTCATCCCACAGATCTGTACAAGCAGTTGCGGAGCTGCCGACAAGGCAGTATTAGAGAGGGAATTCGAAAGAGAGGAAAGTTGGGAAAAATCACAAAATAAACACTGGTATCGGATCAGTACTCCGTATCAGAGTGGTACTCAAAGTTCAGTACTCAGATCGGTATCGGCAATGAAAAAGTGGTATCTGTGCATCCCTAGCGCACGCACACACCAAAAAGACTGATAATTAGTGGTGAAAGTGGAGAGAGAGAAATGTTCAAAATGTGCGTTACACTTCACCAGAGTCCGGCTGACAGTGCTTGTTGCCAAAAATGCAACAAGACCTTTGCTTGCAAGGGTGGAAACACGATTATTTGTTACATTTTTTTTCTTCTCTAAAATAGTGATTGAGGAAAAATATTCCTGTAATTAGTTTGGTTACTTATTTTACATATCAGGAAATAAAGCAGTGTTAAATTCAGTTCTTAATTTGTTTTTTATTTCATTCTGGGTTAGGGTTGCTAAAATTTCTAACACTTCTTTCTCATTGACAAAATGTGGAAAAAGTGAAGCGCTGTGAATATTTCCGGATGCACTGTACTGTTTATTTTTAAGGCCGCAAACTGTGTGCTGTCAGGAAATATAAACAGAATATTTACTTTGTCCATACAATATCGACTTTTTCTAGAAAACTACGCACATATATTTTTTGACATTTTTTGGCCACTCTTATTTCCTAATCTATTCAATAAACATATTGACATACAATGCACCCTCCTTTTTGAAACCTGCAAACATACATTAAGTACAGGGGGAAAAACACAAACTGGAAATTGCCATAGAATCTCTCCCAAAAATTGGAAATGTATTTATTCAGGGTTCCCGCGGGGTCTTAAGTCTAAAATTCTGAATGTTAAATTTCCTTACCTTAAAACATCTTAATATCGGACATCTGAGGTCTTACATTTTATTGTGTCAGGTCTAAAAAAGATTTTACCCTTGTTCACTTCCTGAAACGCTGGCCGTAGAAAGAAAAAGTATTGAGTCGTAGCCTATGAAGCAGAGTCATGAATATTAGGAACAAAAGTACATTTTGCGTTGCACACCAACACATTTTAAGGTGCCACAGTAACAAAACCAGCAAGAACGTCTGTCTCTCTGTCTGTCTCTCTGTCTGTCTCTCTGTCTGTCTCTCTGTCTGTCTCTCTGTCTGTCTCTCTGTCGGTCTCTCTGTCGGTCTCTCTGTCGGTCTCTCTGTCGGTCTCTCTGTCTGTCTCTCTGTCTGTCTCTCTGTCTGTCTCTCTGTCTGTCTCTCTGTCTGTCTGTCTGTCTGTCTGTCTGTCTGTCTGTCTGTCTGTCTGTCTGTCTGTCTGTCTGTCTGTCTGTCTGTCTGTCTGTCTGTCTGTCTGTCTGTCTGTCTGTCTGTCTGTCTGTCTGTCTGTCTGTCTGTCTGTCAAATTCAAATTCAAATAGCTTTATTGGCATGGAAAGTGTTATACAGACATTGCCAAAGCAAACATGAATACATATCAAAAGATATTAACAGAATAATAATGAACAATCACCACACAATTATGGTAAAATGTAATATCTACACAGGATCAGGTTCAGGTATCATTGTTCTAAGTTTGTTCGTTATTGATCAGGCTCTCTCCATGGGCGTGGCAGGAAGCAACATATTTTGCTGCTAATATAGCACAGTGTTCGTTTTCTCCTAAAATATATTGCATTTTTTCACATTCAGTTTTTATTCCAAGAAATAGGTTTATGTTTTTAAATTTAGGGAAATAGATTTGCCGTATAACTGAATAGCTTTGGCAGTGCAGAAGAAAGTGTTCTTCTGTCTCAACTTCTCCCTGTTGGCAGAGTGAGCACAACCTCTCCTCCCTGGGTTGCCAGATCTGCCTGTGACGGCCTGTTTCTATGGCTAGGTTGTGCTCACTGAGTCTGTACATACTCAGA
>JACXGM010038619.1:0-10790 GCA_016801145.1 Umbra pygmaea
CATTTGAAATGAATGATTTTTCCATCTGGCACATTTTTGTGTCTGTATATATGTATTTCTCTACTTTTTGATATGTGTTTCAGTGTTTAGGATGACATCGGACAAATGAGCCCTCTACTACATTACCCAGTATGCCTCAGTTATCAGTGCGTCAGTCAGGTTTAGATCAGGTGATTGATGCGGCCATTGCAGAATATTCTACTTTTTTGCCTTAAAGGGCTATTTGCAGTGCTGACGTACTGATAACTGAGGCATACTGGGTAATGTAGTAGAGGGATCACTTGCTGAAGACAACACAAGGCCCACGAACAAATGACAACTGAAGACAGCTGCAGTAAAGGCAAAACAAAGGAGGAAACCAAGCGTTTGGTTCATGCATTCCAGACCTCAAGCAGTCACTACCTGCGAAAAATTCGTGACAAAGTATTAAAAATAAACATTTTTTTATGATTGTGTTGTCCAATTACATTTGAGCCCCTGAAATAAGGGGACTATGAAAATGGCTGCAATTCCTAAAGGTTTCATACAGCGTATTATTGTTCAAACCCTTGAATTAAAGCTGACAGTCTGCACTTCAACTGCATTTTGGTTGTTTCATTTCAATTCCATTGTGGTGGAATTATAAAAATTGTCCAATATCTCCGGACCTAACTGTAAACTGCTGTCAACTTGCAGTTACTAGAGAGCTAAATGTTTTTTGTAGGGAAGATGGTAAAAAACAAAACCATAGCAGCTGTTAAAAATGCATTAAAAAAAAATCTGAAATAGAATACAGAATGTACATAACTTCATAATCTCCAAATTACTCCTTATAAAGGATAAGTAAAAAGAACATCTAAATCAACCAATCCCTTAACTAGAAAGGGATCTTCCAGAATTAGAAAATAAGGTATGATTAAAGGACTACGTCAATGTCTTGAACATGAAGGGGTCCCACCAAAAACAGAAATTAAGGCATTTTTCAATGGTTTAAATCTGACCTGTAGAGTTAATGAACCATTTAAGGGGGTACATTTTATTTTAAGGACCCCTTAATTCACATTAAGGGATTTGGCATGATTTCAGGTGTATATTTAAGATATAGTCCACGATGTTCATAAATGCAAAACTATTTTAACCCCCCACCCCCCATTTGAGTCCAGATGTGTAGTGTATTGTCTATATTATATGCAACAATCTAAGTAGAATCATCATCTTTTCTTAGTTATCTTGAAACCTGAAGGTGTTTCTTGGCAATTTCAGGCATTCCCTTACCAGCTTCTGACAGGGTATTCCCTGCAAATGTGTGATGTAGGGTTTGCTAACGTAGGGGGAGTCACATTGACAGCTGTCAATCAAACTGGAGCTATATGGTGACATCTAATGAGTTTGCAGAGAGAGAACAACCTCTAATCAGGAGAAAGAGAGAGAAAATATGAACCTAGACACTTCAGAGAAAATAACCATGAGCTGTCGAGATGACCATGAGCAAGAAACATAACCCCAGCTGGCTGGCATCTTACATGGCTGACACCACTGTTGGTGTATGAATGAATGGGTTAATGTGAGGCTGTGTCAAGCACTTTGAGTGGCCATAGGTTAGAAAAGCGCTATAAAAATGCAGTCCATTTACTAATCATTTGGATATTCCATGTGTGACTCTATTTCTTTGCACCGTCACGCCTATCCTGGGTTTAACTAAGACCCACTTCTTAACAGACTTGGTCAAAAAAGGTGAAATAGAAACAGGTTGAGTGTACCATAAGTCCTGGTTTTGAGCTGATATCCATAAGCTGCTATTCTCAGACAAGTAGGCTACACTACGTACCAATCACTCAGGTAACTAATATTTAGCACCTCTATCAACGGAAGGTACAATGAAAGAATGTCACAGTCAGTGATTTGCATTGTTGATGGGACAGGAAACACACTAATCCTCCAAAGTGTGTATTCCAACAGGGCCTGTATGGGTGGTCAACAACATTGTGTTGCTAGATAGCAAACAGTGGTGGACAAAAACGAATATTATTTGCTTAGTAGACAGTCTCCTAAATAGTTCCTAGATAGATTATCCAGTGTGTACTCAATAGTATTTTAAATGAGGAATATGAGGCACATAGAGTGATCTGTTTTAACTGCATTTACTTGACAATGAAACATGATTTAAAACCACATTTTAAAGAACAATTATCTTTTTACTACGAACAAATAGGAATCATTGCTCATTTTCTCCAAGGTTTATATCGTGTTTTGTGTATAATAATGATTCACGAATAAATTCCGTTTTATGTCACTTTCACATAACTAATCGCGGGCCTCTATTTTGAAATGTGGTGAACCGGAAGTACTTTTTTATTGTTGCCAGCAAGACACAAATAATTATTTTTCTATAGAGAGATATGGAGTAGCCATTCATGTGATACGTGATTCCATTTTTTTCCGCAACTTGTCAGTGAATCCTACCTAACAGCGCGTTACTACACATCCGTCAGTACATACGAATGGCTGTTACAGATATTTAGAAAGGATTTTTTTCTTCTTGCCTCCCCCACCCAAAGCTCCATATAACAACAAAAACAGCAAATGAGATGGCCAGTAGTGCGTTTTTTTTTATCAAATTATGTGTTGTTGCTTGAAGAGAAAGAGAACGTCTGCATCAGGTAGGACAATTGCCTTTGAAGTATTGATAAACGACAGAATAACTAAATCAGGCATTTCTAAGCCTGGTTCTGGAGAGCTGCTGTCCTGAATATTTTCAGTCCAACCCTAATCTAGCACACCTGATTCTAATATTTAGATGGTTGATAAGCTGATGAGTCTACATTATGTGTGGTGGGGGTGAAACTCTACAGGATTGTAGCTTTCCAGGACCAGAGACCCCTGAACTAGCTAGTGAAATTACCTAGTTTATAACATGGTAAGGTGCTAAGTTAGCCTATTTATTTTTATCTAAGCTTTAAGGTTTCAACATAGTTAACAAACAACTTCCATACTGTGTAAATGTTAAAGCTCCCCCTGACAAAAGGGGGACGCCAATTAAATTCTATTTACAGTTGGATCAAATTCCTGCACACCTAGATTATGTCCAGACAGATGGTCTAAAATGTTATTATACTGTAGCCTAAAATAGCAGTTATTTTACTTGGTGACCTGATCAAGAGCACATTGGGAAGAGATGGTAGAATTATGGGATTAGAATGTATATACAGTAGGCTCCCCTGGCACCCCTGAATGGCAATGCAAAAACAACAACCAAAATTTCCTGATAATTGGTGGAATTCATTATGCCATCAATCTCTGTTTTGATGCCGAACATGCTGATGCTGTATCTGACCAAAACTTTAAATTTTGGTCTCATCTGACCAGAGCACATTCTTCCAGTTATAGCTAATTTAAATGATGTTTGGCAAACTCCAAGTGCTTGCGTCTGTATCTTGCGGTCAGAAAGGGCTTTCTTTAGACAACCCTTCCAAAGAGGCTGTGGTTGTCTGATGGTGCTTTTTGAAACCTGGTGACCCCAAGATATCACTAAGGCTTGCAATTCTTTCACAGGGATTTTGGGGGATTTTGTTGCTTTTATCACCGTTTTCCTCCATATCCTGGGGGAAAAATGCATTAATCTGTCTCTTTTGAACTGCCAGTTTGTTTCTTCATGGTGTTGGAAGACCAAGGGATATTGCAGGTGTGTTACCTCATTTTTATACCCTAGTGGAACAGGAAGTGATGTAATGGCTCAATATAGTTCCTTAAGACTTAGGAGTGTACTCACTTTTGTTGCCAGCGGTTTAGACCTTAATGTCTGTGTTGAGTTATTTGTGTTGAGTTATCATGGGCGCCATATTGAAGACCAATTTCATGATGACTCTACAGTGTAACCCTATGGGGCGAATATGCTGTCTTGAAATAGATTGCTTATTTTCACTATTAACAGGCACATACATGTTATTATCAATGTTTGTCAATATGTAAAAAGCCCTTATGGAAATATTCCAGTGCATATTTACCTTCTAACGTACAAATATGTGCGTCAAAATAAAATGGTTCCTCTTATTCACCAAAATTCATCGCATTTCCTTAACTAATAAGTAAAAATAAAGAATGTATGTATATTGTGTTGTTTTGTGTAAAAGCATGTAAACCATGATGAATAAGGCTTTTCAACGCATATTCTCAAGCCCCCAGTGCTCCTGGACCAGTGTGCAATGTTTGGAGGCCATACAAAAAAGTCAACATCAAAATGCTGCACCCATTTCTCAGTATTTCTATACGTTTTTGAAATTCCAGCTATTTTCCACTTCCATATATAGTTGCTGTTGTGCAGGATGATGTCCTACGTCATTGCAGACTTTTTTGCTTCCTACTTCCTGTCTGTAATGTGTTTAGTAAAAAATGTAAAAAAACATGACCGAGTTTGAAGTGCCATAGCTCCGGCTCTGTTTAACCCACAGGGATTATCCACCGCTCATTCCTTTCAACTGATCTTCCTCGTTCCAATGGTACAGAGATCTAGCATGTACAGTTTGCGAGATAATCGCACTTGACGCTCTAGAGCAGTGGTCACAAATCCTGGTCCTGGAGATCTACCATCCAGACTATTTTCACTTTAGCCCCAATTTAGCACACCTGATTCTACTAATTAGCTAGATGATGAGCTGAATTAAGCTACATTATTTGCAGTTGAAGTGAAAACTTACAGGATGGTAGCTCTCCAGGACCAGGATAGGTAACCACTGCCCTAGAGCGTCGGGGGTCTATCGCTTCGAACGTGATTAAAATGTTATCAATTGTGCAGCCCTAGCTCACCAACTATAGAGTTTTGCTCATAAGTTTGAATACCCTGGCAGACATTTTGTCATTGATTTTGACAATGACTGTTAATGCATAAAATCTGACTGTAATGTAAGGATAGTGATCATATGAAGCCATTAGCTATCACAGTCGTTTGCCTCCTATGTAAACCGTACTGGTAACAGAAATCACTTAAATGGCCCTGATCAAAAGTTTACATACCCTTGAATGTTTGGCCTCGTTACAGACACACGAGGTGACACACACAGGTTAAAATGGCAATTCTACGTTAATTTCACCACTGTGGAATTTTAAATTGCAAGCAGTGTAGAAATGGTCACTGACTTTGTTAGCTCTCACTTGGATGCACTGAGCAGGCTAGAGACTGAGCCATGGGGAGCCAAAAAGAACTGTCAAAAGACCTGCATAATAAGGTAATGGAAGTGCATAATGTTTGAAAAGGATATAAAAAGATGTCCAAAAGCATTGCAAATAGCGCACTCAGACAGGCAGACCCTCAAGACTAAAATAGTTTTTAAGCTCAATGAAAAATAATTGAGATCTAGATTTGACTGTATTCTATTTATGTGGTTCACAGGAAATATGAGTCCAAACCTTCTCTACCCTTCTGGAGTCCCAGGCCTCTTCCACTAGCATCTTAAATCTGGGTCTGCAGGGGGCTCAAATATGAGAAGACAGTGGAGTCTAAAGAGGGTGCAGCTGGTTGACTGCAAGAAAACATCAGAGATGGGTGGGTAATTAAAATTCCATTCAATCACAAAACTGTCTCAAAGGGAGAAATGTTAGTAACACTTTGTTTACATTGATGACAAATATATACAATTTCACAATAAAGCTTTTTACCAATAAAAATATGAATTTATTTCATGAAGACTGAGCCATCTCTGTTTTGTGTTTGTTTTACAGTGGATAGATCTAACAATCTCCTTGGTGGGAGGGGCTTATCATCAAGACAGGATAACCAACATCTTGAAAAGGAAAAGACGAGTACTTCTATACTCTTAAAGAAACACCAGCACAGACACACTGGAGAGAAACCTTATGGTTGTGATCAGTGTGGAATGAAATTCATTCAATCAGGAAGCTTGGTTAGACATAAGAGAATACACACTGGAGAGAAGCCTTATGGTTGCGATCAGTGTGGAAAGAGATTTGCTCGGTCAGGATACCTGGTTACCCATAAGGAAATACACACAGGAGAGAAGCCGTATGGTTGTGATCAGTGTGGAATGAGATTCATTCAATCAGGAAGCTTGGTTAGACATAAGAGAATACACACTGGAGAGAAGCCTTATGGTTGCGATCAGTGTGGAAAGACATTTGCTAGGTCAGGATACTTGGTTACACATAAGAAAATACACACAGGAGAGAAGCCTTATGGTTGTGATCAGTGTGGAATAAGATTTGTTCAATCGGGAAGCTTGGTTAGACATAAGAGAATACACACTGGAGAGAAACCTTATGGTTGTGATCAGTGTGGAAAGATATTTGCTCGGTCAGGGTATCTGGATACACATCAGAGGATACACACAGGAGAGAAGCCTTATGGTTGTGATCAGTGTGGAAAGATATTTGCTCGGTCATGGCACCTAGCTACACATCAAAGAATACACACAGGTGAGAAACCCTATAGTTGTGATGAGTGTGGAATGAGATTTGCTCAGTCAGGACACCTGGTTACACATAAAAAAATACACACAGGTGAAAAGTCTTATTGTTGTGATCAGTGTGGACAGATATTTGCTCGGTCACAGGGCCTGGTTACACATGAGAGAATACACACTGGAGAGAAACCTTATGGTTGTGATCAATGTGGAAAGAGCTTTAGTCAATCAGGAAGCCTGGCTACACACAGAAGGAAACACCACACTTGAGGGTAACCTTCCCAGTTTGTTATAAACAATGTAGTAGACGCCATGAAGGTGGAGTTGTTTCATCTCATACATTCTTATGTGGTCTTCCCCAGCTGGCATTTTAGTTGATTATTGTCCTCCACCAATGAAATGTAAGTGCTGACATTGATGTCACTACAATGAAATCTGTGCAATGTTATTGTTGATGAGGATTACATTTCCAACTCCAATTGTGAAAAAAATAGGAGAGTATGGAAAATGCAAATTAAAACTTTGACTCAACAAAAACGCATAAACTACAAGGTATTTGATCATGTTTTACCTGGTCAACTGCATATTTGTTTTTAAGGTAAACATTTATTTTGAAATTGATGCAGGCAGCACGTTCCAAAAAAGATCAGGACTAATAGCGATGTGAAGAGTTGAAATGAGAAGCTGAAACAGGTGTGTCAATCTTGTAAACATAGTGTATAAGGAGCCTCCAAAAAGGCCTTGTCCTTCGGTAGCAAAGATTGGTAAGCCTCAACCAATCTGACAACAGATGCATCAGCAAATAATCCAACACTATAAGAACAACATTCCCCAAAGACAAATTTGTAGGATTTTGGGCATCTGACCTTTGGCACAATATACTTAAGAGTCAAGGAATCCTTTCAAACCTCGGTGTGTAAAGGGCAAGGCCAAAAACCACTTCTGAATGTGTGTGATCTCTCAGATGTCCCCATCTTACAAACCATCATGACTCTATATTTGATATGACATGGGCTCAAGAATATTTTGGGAAACATTTTTCAGTCAATTAGGCCTGCATGATTAATCATTATAAAATGGCGAATTCGATTCACCCCTGTTCCCGATTTAATTTAAAAAAATAGGCTACAGCCTACATCGCATTTCCTATAAGTTATATTTCTTAACGTTAATATGTTCCACTAATTTGTTCACCCAGAAGTGTTGCAAACCAACATGTCTTTCCTTTCCGAAGGTTTATTATTAATTAATGCGACACAACAGTATGCAGTGACTAGCCTAATAAATTGCATCCTTAGTTGGGTCCTCTACTTAAATGTGTGTGTTTTCTTGAGGATTCTAAAATATGCATCTATAATTTTGTAAATATTAGGCTACATGAAAATAGCAATGAGAAAAGCAATTTCGTATTTCACCATTTGAACTCTACTGGAGAATTGCTATGAGGAAAATAGAGTTGTGATTCAGTGTTTTTCAATATTAAGAACGCGTGGCTCCATCTTTGGAATGATTATGCAATTTAGGCGGTGGTTTTGTGTGCAACAAATCATCTAATCGCAGAGAAGCGTTATCCCATTTAAATAGCTTTTCTTTTGTTTTTTAAATAGCAATAAATACAGTTGTAGAGCTTTATAAGCTGGACTCTAAAAAAGTAGACTAGTTATCATCAATATGAAATATTTGCATAGTGCTGAAATACAGATACCTCGGAAACATTTACGTGAATCAGATTTACCAGTTCATTGGTATTGTTGTTCCAATCGTTACATGGTTGAGCAATACAACTGTATCCTATCTATATACTGCGTTGTACAGTAGGCTACAAGTCCTTGTGGCGGCACGGAGAGACAGCTGACAGGAGGGAATAGACCCCGTTGGGACAGTCATGGGCTGGCTTCCCATTTCTGTAGTTTCTCATGCTTCGCAGTATGTTGGAAACACCCGCTTTAGCTACAAAAAGCAACATATGAGAATACCCCTAGAGTCTGCGAGAGCGGGGGCGGAAGATGACTCATTGACTGATAACATGGTAACGACTGGACTGGAAACGACTATGAGTAATGAGAGCACAGCACAAGAGAACACCACAGCAACTGTCACAAGTTCGCAACAGCGGGCCACAAACATATGCAGGTATGTGTCTGTGGATGGAGGAAAGTTACATCATACCATGGGTTGAGGATCCACCAGGGGAAGAAGGGGTGTTTGGGTATAGAGAGACAGAGGCCTCGCATTGATCACTTTCTCCGAAAGCGATAAAATCAGTCGATTGAAGCACAGCAACTGGACGCAAACCCTAGTTTGCAGTGCATCAGTACCACTGTCATGGAGGACGTAACCTCAAGCTCCGAAGTAACAACTGAGGTGGAACCAACAACCGGAGTGGAACTCACCCAGCCTCCCAGACCTGCAGTCGAGAGAAGACTACCAGGGCACAGACCGTATGTGAAGTGGCCTGGCGCCAGTGACAAGAAGCTGTGGAAAACAGTGAATACTGACCTTACCTTGATCCTCGAGAAACTTCGAGGCACAGTGGAGAAGAAGTTGGAGAGGATGGGGGGACATTATTTATGAGTACGGGGTAGAAAGCTTTGGAGTGGAAGAGGTAAAAGGCGGGAGAAACGTTCCAACCCCACCAGTTTCCAGGAGGCAACAAGAAGTCAAGCGCCTCGTTCAAGAAAGGAGACGGCTTAAGAAAGAGTGAAAGAAGGCCTCAGAAGTGGAAAAGGAGGGCATAGAGGCACTTCAGGCTGACATCAAAATCCGGTTGGCATCCCTCCATAGAGCAAAAACGCAGAAGGAAGAAAGAGCAAACTAGAACTTGTTTCTATAAAGATCCCTTCAAATTCCTCAAAAATCTCTTCACAAAGGAAAAAAGTGGAGCTCTAAAAACAACAAAGAAAGATCTAGAAGAGCACCTGAGAACAACAAACTTTGACTCAAAGCGACATGAGCATCTGGCCATCCCATCAGATATCCCACCCATTGAACCCCCGGAACATCATATTGAGACCATCCAGAAAGAGGTGGAAAACATAGTTCAAAGGGCAAGAACAGCATCAGCCCCGGGGCCAAAGGGAGTCCCGTACAAAGTGTATAAGAACGCACCAGATGTCCTGAGGTTCCTCTGGAGGCTTATGAGAACAGCTTGGCAGAAGAAGATAATACCTAAAGTGTGGCGTAGGGCAGACAGGGTCCTGATCTCTAAGGAGAAGGATGCAGTGACTATCAGCCAATTCCGCCCAATCTCCTTACTGAATGCAGAGGGTAAAATCTTCTTTAGGGTCATTGCTCAGAGGATGGCCGTGTTCCTGCAAAGGAATGCATATGTTGATACGTCTGTACAGAAGGCAGGAATATCAGGGTTCTCTGGCTGCTTGGAACATTCCAGCATGATCTGGCACCAGATCCAAATGGCCAAAGTGGAGAAAAGGGACCTCCATGTAGTCTTCCTCGACCTCGCCAATGCATTTGGCTCTGTGCCCCATGAATTCCTGTGGTCTGCCTTGAGATTTTTCCACACACCGGACACCATCACAACCCTGGTGAAGGCTTACTTCCAGGATCTACAGTTCTGCTTCACCACCTCAGAGTTCACCACTTCATGGCAGTGCCTGAATGTAGGTATAATGGCGGGATGTACCATTTCTCCATTGGCATTTATAATTGCAATGGAGGTTATCATCAGATCCTCGAAATGGGTTGCTGGTGGACAGCGTGTCGACTCTGGTTACCGCCTCCCTCCACTCAGAGCCTACATGGATGACATTACAACATTGACCACCACTGTTCCATGCACCAGGAGACTGCTCAGAAAATTCGAGGAGAACATCAGCTGGGCCCATATGAAGATTAAACCATCCAAGTCACAACTGTGAAGGGAGTACTCTCTGACCTGAAATTCTTCATCGGAGATGACCAAATCCCAACAGTATCTGAGCAGCCAGTAAAAAGCCTTGGAAGGTGGTATGATGCAAGCCTGAAGGACAAAGACCAGGTGCAACAACTGCGCAAAGACATCAGTAGTAGTGGTGCAACGGATCGTCATTGATCCGTGATCCGTTCGGATCAATATCTTCGGTTCGGCACACGCGTGATCCGCGGATTGATTTCTGAAAAAAAAGTTGTGCGCATGTTCAGTCCGCTCACAGCAAGATCATGGCGAGCGGAGGAACGGAGTAGCTTGAACTCCCCCCGTTATTGATATCCCCTGTATGGAGCATATTGGTTTCCCTGTTAAATATAATGATGAAGGAAAGAGGTTAGTGGATTAAACCATGACAGTGTGTAGGCACTGTGGCACAAGAAAGCGATATGACAGTGGAAACACATCAAGCATGGCCACGCATTTGAAGCGACAACACCCGGGTGTTTCACTGACAGGAGTGAAAACGAAAG
>JACXGM010038620.1:0-10837 GCA_016801145.1 Umbra pygmaea
ACACAGACAGACCTAGTACTCACACTGCTTCACACAGACAGACCTAGTACTCACACTGCTTCACACAGACAGACCTAGTACTCACACTGCTTCACACAGACAGACCTAGTACTCACACTGCTTCACACAGACAGACCTAGTACTCACACTGCCCCAGGCAGCCTTACCTGTAGCTTCATACAGTTCTGCTTCAAGGGATGGTTGTTCATATAGTAGGGGAGGCCTACTAAACTTAAACGTTCCAAAATAATTCCATTATCAACTTAACATAATTATGTTTGGAACCTACAACTGTTTACCTGCTCATCGTGTTACTCACATCTGACAAGCATCTATGATCTAATACTTCTTTTTCTCCCGTGTGGCTCAGTTGATCGAGAATGGCACGTGCACATCCAAGGTTGTCTGGGTTTCATTTCATTGGGAGTTTTTACGATATAGCGATGTAGCTATGTTATATGACCAATGTAAAGCACAATGTAATGACCAATGTAAAGCACAGTTATTAACAGCCGTGCGTCTCATGTCAGGATGCATGTCATACCCTCTCTTGTTTTTAAATTCATTGCCACATAGGAGGATGCTGACGTAGAGTCTGGAAATAATGCAATGGTAATGTACACCTTATAAACATGACCATGTATGAGGGGGTTTGTAATTCACTGGAAGTAATTATTTGCGACTAATGATTAATGATGTCTTGTTTTCCAGTATGTTCTGGTTCTCTGTAACTCAATTGGGACCCCACTGGATTCTAAATACATTGACATTGGTGAGTGAGATCAGAAAATGATATAATAAGAAAGAATGCTGTTTCAGGATTTATCAGAATAGTTATCTTCAAATTCCCTCAAAAAATTTGGAGAGAAAAAAAATATAGACATGTCATTTTATAGAAAGTTTCACATTTGCAGCACATTGATTTCTTATGACTAGTTAACAGTGAGTACTTGATTTAACCCCACTCTTACCCAAAAGTATTTGCTAGCAACAAATCTAAAATGGTCTGTACCAATTACTGACCCTTCCTGTTAAAATACAAAATAAAAGCAGTTTGACGGATTTCACACAAGGAGCCCACAACTGGGTCAAAACATATTCTCTTAAGGGGCTGTTATATTGTCTAGGATTTCATACCACATACAGTCGTTTCTCACCGTCACAAAAACACAGACACCAAAGACACCCACATCTGGATGTCTCATAGACAGTCTCTAATATTTCCTTTACCGCGTTGCAAGCCAAGTGTAGCTACTGGTGAAAGGTTTACCCAAGACTGTAGTGGTGGTACAGCCAAGAGGGCTGCTAAATCAACACAGGGACCAAGGGTGTATGTTTCCTCTTTGTGGCAAGTTTTCCACTTGTTACCTTCTCTGTCTTAGCGTTTTGCATTTAAGAGAACCTCACATGTTGTTTCTGAAATTAATAATAAAATTGTCGCTTTCTGTGTTTTTATAGCTGGAAAAATTGTCCAGTTATGACTGATGTTTTTGATGTTAATTAAAAATGGATACATTAGTTTTTTGTTTCCGCTTGCTAGAGGGCAATCCCACTGTACATGGCCGCACTACAGATTTTGATGTAATATAGGGCACTTAGTTTACTGAATTAACTTAAAACCATCTCACCATGACAGATCCGCTGTTCGTGACCATGACTAAGACCCATGTGATCGCTGCGTCAAAGGAGGCCTTCTACACCTGGCAGTACCGCGTGGCCAAGAAGCTGACCGCCATGGAGATCAACCAGGTGGCCCGGACCAGGAAGGAGGGCAGGGAGAGGTGAGGGCGGCTGAACATAACTTGTTACTGAATGGTTTGTCCAGATATCAAATGTGTTATGTAAAAAAGAAATTAGGTAGTACATCAGGGTTTTAAACCAGATGATGCAGACCTTCTGTAATTTGTGGGGGGTACTGCAAATTATCTGAAAAATATTTAAATATTTCTCTTTAAAAAATTACAGTTTGGCATATGAATTGCATTTTTTAAAGAAATGTGTGTTTTGACATTCACCTTTGCGTATTATTATACAAAAAATCATAATTTTGTAAGCCTGCATCGACTACTTTGGGAATTAAGAGAGCTGGAAGTTTTGTAAGCATTAACACACGACAGACTGTGTGATGCCATGGAATTACCAAGAGCAGAACTGAATGTGGTGTGTTTATAAAGTAGCTCAGTTTAACATGTTTCTATGAAGAAGCCAGATGTTCATCCGTGTGCATAGTGTAAACATAGCTAGCTAAAAATCTGGAGGTGTGTAGCCTGTGGTATACCACTACATGCAGCAGTCCCACACACCAGCACAAACTGAATATATACTTAGCTAGGCATCTTGAGAAGAAGTTAACTGTTTGAAGATCCCGTTTTAATTACAGTATGCTAGTGAGTTTGTAAAAACATGTTTGGGATTTATTCAAACACCGCCAATTTAAAGCTGGCGATGTTTAGGCTGCCATGATGGTTAGATTGGAAATGTGTCTAGGACACGGGGGTTAAAACCCCTACTCTTATGAGTAGTGAGTGCCATGGGATCTTTAGTGACTGCAGAGAGTCAGGACACCTGTTAAATGTCCCATCCGAAACATGATACTTTACACAGGGTAGATCTCCCCTTCACTGCCCTGGGGAATTGCTAATGATCTTTAGACCAGCGGGAAGAGTGCCCCCTACTGGCCCTCCAACACCACATCCAGCAGCATTGGTCTCTCATCCAGGCCCGAGTTGCCTAGCTTCAGAAGCAAACCAGCAGTGTAATACAGGGCGCTTTGCTGAGGGGAAACTTACCTCTTTAATATGTAAACCATATGTGTAGTTTTGGGTAATTTTAGTGGTTGGGTCTGCTTTACCTGTAGCACCAATGTCATGAAATAGGTGTGTTTATATATTAAAACTGGCAACCATGCGGCTCATTGTGCCAGCGACATTTCCAGTAATTTATTACTTTGCTACTACGGTTCAAGGCATCTGTATAAACAGTAATATAAAGGAGGTCCGTTCAGCTGCCTGAACCTGACAAAGTAGACAACCGACCAGTGAGTTAGTGATCCTGCCCAGAGACAGATTGGCTGGGTCCTGTTAATTACGTTCCTGTTGGCAACACATCAGCCTGAAGGAAGGGATTTGCCTAATTTTACATAATCATTTCTCTGATGTTTTCATCCACGTTGCTGGATACCCAAATAGGTTTGGGGGCTTGAAACCAGGGCTATGCACTCATCGCAACATGACCAGCTCCATATGTGGCCAGATGTCTTTTACTGTACAGTATGAAGTATATTTGACCACGAAAAATAACACATCTGCCTCAAATCACCTCCAGACTATCAAAAGTGGAGGTTTGTCACGTGCTGACAAACTCTTCCAGGTCCCAGACAGGTGAACACATTAAGTACACATCAGTCCATTCCTGACATGATCAGGAGATCCCTATAAAACTTCTTGATAGGTTTCTTTGTTTTTTGTTTGTTCTTTTTTTCTAAGTCTTTGTGATGTATGTTGTGTGTTGTTCCTCACACGCCCTGTCCTGTAGAGTCAGCTTCCATGTTTGATAATGTCGGGATTGTTTTACAAGACATTTTTCATAATTTAGTATTTTAGCAGATGATATCTTCCAGACCAACTTCAATTAGGGAGTGGCATCCCCTGGCAACTTGGGATAAAGTGCCTCGCTCAAGGACACCACAGTATTTGCAGCACAACATTTGTCCCACTCGAGAATCAAACTGGCAACCTTTTGACTAAGTCTGACTCTAACTCTGAGCCACCCAATGCCTCCCAATTTTTTATTTAAATGATTGAAATTGTCATGAACATATTTGAGAACAGTAAGTTGTGAATTGATTTGGCTTTTTATAGTGATAATTAAACAGAGGTCGTGTTAACACAGGATCCTCCTTTTTTACACAGGAAATTTTATTGAAAACGCAGACAAAATATTGTCGTGTTCTGAAAACGCAGGTGTATTGGCCATAAGAATCCATTTAAATTTGCAAGTTCTAACTTTTTATTGTTCACAGAGTTAACTGAAAAATAATCCTGCAAACCAAACACACGATCTACTCTTTTTTTCTGCAGAGAAAGTTACTGAAAGCTGTCATTCTCATGTCTCTCAGTGGGGAATACTTAATTAATGATTTATTGGCTGATTCAGCTGACAGTAAAGACACAGGCAGGGTAATTGCTTCACCATGGTTTAAAATCTACGGTACGTTGTTGAATCTGCTTATGAAGCTTATATGCATTATGAGCTAAATGGTTATTATTACTAATCCCACATTTTCTGATTATTAGAAGATCACATGACAAACGTAGGAGTAAATGCTATTACATTTTGTGTCCCACTTAAAAGTCAAACAGCGAGGGTTGGACAAGAATGCATTACGCAACATTTTTGGTTAATATTAGTTATAAAACGAAGTTGTGAATCTGTCACTGAGCAGTGCAGGATTGTTTTAAACTATAACAGTAGCCTATGTGAGTGAGTGAAGTACTCAAATGGTACACTAATGCACAGAATACGTATAGAGGCTTTACCAACATTCAAAAATGCATTTTCCAATCTACTTTTCGATTATGAATATCAACTATGATAAACCGACATTATGGATACAAGTATGATGGATTTGGAACCAATTAATCCTGATTACTTAATGAATAATGACAGATGTGTGTCTAGCGCTCTCATTTTTCTAACACTTATATTTAATCTACACTGTCGATTGAGAGCAATCACTATAATGTAACTTGTTTTTTATAAATACACCGTTTCACACTGACTTCTATAGGACTCATTCCTGCATCGTAGTACACCCACATTCATTTTTAATTTTAGAAACCAGGTAAAATCTGAAAAAACACCGATATCTGGAGTCTGCGTTTTGAAAACACATACTTCTGAAAGCTAACGCGACCTCTGTTAAAAAGTTAGCAAGCAACATGATACCTTTGTTAAAAGCTGTCTCGCTTCCTCTTGTCTCTCAAAATAGAGTGTATCATATTGATGATACTCCGTCTGGGGCCAGTGAGGGTGCACTGGACTTTGCCAAGGCCTTTGCTGTGAGTAGAATTTCGTTGAAGTACAACACAAGAACCTCTTTGTTAACATAAGCGTAAGAATTCAGCCTCCTGAACACTGCTTGTTAAAAACCAAACACGTTGTGAAATTAGCAGAGGTCTGGATTTTAAAAAGCCTCTCAGACCGGGTGCTTATCTGGGATCATATCCCCCATCAATATACCCCCATTAATACACACTAGGGGTGTAACAGAATCATATACCCCCATCAATACACTAGGGGTGTAACCATATAATCTCCCCTTCACAGACAGCAGGCAGCGCTGCAGAGCCTGGTTACTAGTTTTTCCTAGCCGCTGTGTTTCAGTGTCATAGAGCTTCTTAGGGTTTCTTACATTATCTGTACATGCACTTAATACAAACGCTGATGTAAGGGCTTTCTAAAAATCTATTTGCAATCAATTTCTTTTTTGAATTTTAGGGAACACGAGACCCAATTTGTTGCATCACAGCAACAGACAAGACACTAATTGTGGTATGTATCGATTTTCTAGATTTTAAAGACTATTAGTCTATCGAATCCGAAAGGTTTAACTTCATCTACTTTATCTTTTTGTGTCAATGATGAAAGGGCCGTGAGTCTGCTACCATCCACAAATACAGTCTCCCAAATGTTGCATTGGTGCAGAAATACTCGTTAAACTACCGGGCTTACCAGCTTTCACTCAACTGTAACTCCAGGTAAAGACCAACTTTTGGCTGAATTGTATTACACAGTTTCATTTAAAGATATAAATTAATTGTTTTGCTGGTAAAAACACCAATACCATATTGTTATGGACAGTTATTGACTGATCCAAAAATGATTTGTTGGTTCGAGCTTGATTCTGGGTTTTCCGGTTTTCCCCGGACCTCCAGAACGAGGCAGCGCAAATTGGCATAGCGCTGCCCAGGATTTGGCATAGATAAGCAGAATCATCTACCTTGCCACGTTGCTCTCCAGCAACTCCTTGTGTGCAGATCGGGCGCCTGTAAATTCAATGATGGCTGTATAGTTGGTGAGCGTAATAATCCTGTGCATGATCTGACGAAAGGCTTCCTGGTTGGATGAACAGTGTGAAAAGAATTGGCCAGTTTGGCGACATGTGATTGGATGAACCATGTGCGCACCTCTTGCCATCCTCCATCTGTCCAAGGAGTTTCGGAGCTGCCGACAAGGCAGGGTCAGTGGGAATTGGGAGCGCATACAAATTTTTTGAATAAATATAAAATGTATTTGTCATGCAAGGACCCAACAAATTTTTTTGGGAATTGTACAGTTTTCTATTGCTAAGAACCATTGTTGTTTTTTAGTCGTCTGGCAATAATTGACATTTCGGGAATGCTGACATTTTTGGACCTGGAGGTGCATTGTTCCTCGGATGACATGTCTGGCAGTCAGACGGGGGCTGGTGATCCCTCCAAATTTGAACGCAAAGATGTCTGGGACATGCAGTGGGCCAAAGACAACCCTGATCTGTTTGCCATGATGGAAAAGACCAGGATGTATGTCTTTAGAAACCTGGACCCTGAGGTGAGCCCCTGGGACATCTCTCAACATCTGCAGTCCATAAGTATTTGGACACAGAAGAGTTTTCGCTCTGTACTCTTAGCAGATTGGATTTGAAATAAAACAGAGGCTAATTTGCAGACTGTCATCTTTAATATGAGGGTATTTGCATTGTCTCATGATGGCCAGATAGACTTGCATTTACACTTCTATGGGTTTCTTGTTGACATCCGCAAATTACTCCAAATGCAAAGCGTAATGTCAAGACAAGATATTGACCACTAATGATACAAACAAATGCACCTGCTTAATAAGACACAGCCGTGAAGTCAATAATCCAAATGCTTCTGGTACCTTAATTTGAGGAGACTATATACAAAACGCAGAACTTGCTGTTATTTCTAAATGGTTTATTCCATATGGATGAAAATCCCCTTAAACTAAAGCTGACAAGCTGTACTTTAACAACAACGTCATGTATCATCTAAAATCATAAGTGCTAGAGGACAGAGCATTTTTAAGTAGAATTATAGATAACAGCAAGTTATTCATTATCCACGCCAGGCCGTGCTTTTCCCCCCATACTTTTCTTCCAAACTGATAGCCACTCAGGTCAACACTCACTCAACACTTCACATCTCTGCTGGGGATTACATCAATTGATACAGTCAGTTAAGAAATGTATTGCAAATGCAGGATTCCTATTAGATGTGGAAATTAAAGCATGTAAAACTATTCTATTTGTGTGATTTTTAGGCTATTTGATTAGTAACCAAATGTAGGGATGTTTTTGATATTATTGGTTGTTGGATTTGGTGTGGTTATGACAGTTGTATAACCATAATGCTATAAATAGTTAGAATGCAGAGGGGGCTTTGCTTGTCCCAATGAGTTAGAGGAAAATACTTTTCTTATTCTATTGCTACATAGTTGGCATAGTTTATAAGCTTTCAGACGTCTGACTCAAAACCTCACCTCTAGGTGCACAGCGGATACAAGAGATTAACTGATTTTAAATTAGCTCTGTTCATGTTAAAACCACACCATCCTGGGATTAGTCCGCGGGTCCCACACAGGACGGTGCAACTGGCCATCATAGTTCGGGTTTGGGAGGGTCAGTAATCGCCTGTGAACTCAATCAATGTATAAGTCCAGAGTGCATTCCTTCTGGCGTGTAGGGGTTCTGGTCTAGACGTCCTGGTTGAGTGAGCTACAGGATAAAAAACAAAATGGCATTGGATATGCAACATAGTAGTCTCGACTATATGGGGAAATAATGTAATGATGCTGGTCCTGAAATATAGAAATCTACAAATTTTGGAGAAAACTGTGGAAAACAGTTTAAAAAAAGCATGCCGTTAAGGAAATTGGCAATAAACCACACATGAATGTCTTGCAAGCATACTTGATTCGGAATTCAAAAAACATAATATTTCTAGTCGTTGTTCCTGATGTTCTTTCCTAATGAAAATGTGATAGCATGTTTTCAATTCAAAGCATATTGTAAATTCCTTAATGACCATCATCAATGCATAATGTCCAAGAAACAAAACCAAAATTGTGTTTTCATTAACATACATACATACATACGTCTTTTGATTTGAATGTTTTGTATATTTCAGGAACCCATTCAAACATCTGGATACATCTGCAACTTTGAAGACCTGGAAATCAAATCTGTTTTGTTGGATGAAATCATGAAGGTAAACTTGCTTTCATATACAAAATCACACTTTTAATTTTACCAATACTTTTTTAATGTAATTAATTATAGCATTATTTGTATAGGAATAAAGGCTTAATATTGCATTCGGAATAGACACAGGTTATTAACAGGGATAGGCTCATGGGTCCAACAAAGGGCAGTGCAATTGGCCATCACATTTTGGGTTTGAGATGGTCAGTAATTGGCTTGACTTCATCGCTGCTCAAACTTTAATGGATTTAAGTTCTGTTCTTAGCTACTTTATTGACTAAAACCTTTAATTGCAAAGAAATGTACTTTGACTGAAATATGAGTAACTCTAGTTAAGAATGTCTGTATGTAAATATATATATATTAATGTAACATTTCTTTGCAACACTACTTTTTTATTGCAATATGGAGTTTGATACTAAAAGGTCCATATTGTGCACAATGATTTTGTTTTAGGATCCAGAGAAGCCAAACAAGGATTACCTCATTAACTTTGAGATTCGCTCCCTTCGTGACAGCCGTGCACTGATTGAAAAAGTGGGCATCGAGGACGCCTCCCAGTTCATTGAAGACAACCCCCACCCCCGACTCTGGTAAACACATGGACAGTAATCAAAAAAGGATTGGCATGTAGATTAGGATAGTGGCCAAAAATGAACAAACACACAAAGAAATCGTTAATCGTCACACAAATGTCATGATCGTGACAGCGCTACTTGCTGCCACGTGATATTAAGAGATATATTTGCTTTAACTAGCAGGTGAATAGATGTACCTAATGATGTGACCAGTGAGTGTACTGTATATGGATGAAGAGAAATTCTCAAGCTCTCACCCGAAAATAAACCCAGGCAACATAGAAAATGGTGGTGTAACATTAAGTTCACGCATGCTTGCCCAAACTTTCTAAATGAGCCAATTGTATCCCATCACGTGGACTGGCTGTGTCACAAAATGTGCATATACTGTATTTCTTTTGTTACACTATATAGCCAAAAGTATGTGGACACCTGACCGTCACACCCATATGAGCTTGTTGGATATCCCATTCCAAAACCGTTTGCATCTATATGGAGTTGCCCTCTTCCCTCCCTTTGGGGTAATTACAGCTGCCACTCTCCTGAGAATTTTGGAGTGTGTCTGTGGAAATTTGTGCCCATTAAGCCAAACAAGCGTTTGTGAGGTCAGGCACTGATGTTGGACCAGAAGGCGTGGCTCGCAATCGCTGTTCCAATTCATCCCGAAGGTGTTCAATGGGGTTGAAGTCAGGGCTCTGTGCAGGCCACTCAAGTTTCTCCATACCAAACTAATTTAATTATGTCTTTATGGACCCCACTTTGTCAACAGGGTACAGCACAGTCATACTGGAACTGGAAATGAGCTTCCCCAAACTGTTGACTACAAGTCAGCAACCAAATGTCTAAAATATCTTCGTAATCTGTAGCATTAAGATGATCCTTCACTGGAGATAAGGGGCCTAGCCTAAACTCTGAAAAACAGCCCCAGATTGTTATCTCTCCTCCACAATTAGTAGGGATATCCACATACCTTTGACTATATAGTGTACCTTAATCCCTTAGTAAACATAATTGAGAAAAATAATTCCAGTTCTTTTCTCACTGCTTTTGTGTAATTGACAATAAATAGGCGCATCACTTTCACAGTGCACAAACGCTGATTAGGTTTATTATGGCCCTATAACTAATACTCCCAGTAGCCCCGAGCGTAATGTCAGATCTATCATGTTCGATCTTTCTTTCAGACTAGGCATGCTAAATAGCTATGTGTAGGCATATTTTTCTCAGGAAATATGTGTTTTGTCTTCTACTCTGGAAAAGCAGAGAAGCAGGCCTCTGTTTGGGAGGGGAGGGATGAGTGTAGTTTTTAGATCTGGCACTTCACAATGAGTGCCAAGAGAAGCACATGCTGGCAGCTGAGATGCAAGGCATACTATTGTTCAGTTATCTCCTATTGTAACAGGCGAAACAAATGTACGATCAGTTAAATAATGTTTACTGCCAGAGTTGGTGTAGCGGTCCCGACTCGGGTCTACACATGCCCTCTGGGGACAGGGGTTTGAGCCCCGGCTCGGGCGACTGTCTGTGCCCTTCCTCTCTGTCTCCCCCCTACCTCTCTGTCTCCCCCCTACCTCTCTGTCTCCCCCCTACCTCTCTGTCTCCCCCCTACCTCTCTGTCTCCCCCTTACCTCTCTGTCTCCCCCCTACCTCTCTGTCTCCCCCTTACCTCTCTGTCTACCTGGCTTCTGCTTCCTTCTGTCCGGTCAATAAAAAATTAATAACAAAAAATACACCCCAAAAAATTATGTTTACGCCTAACTATATAATTCAACCCGGCTGCCACACGGATACAAGCAAGGGAACTAGAGGTTACGAGTCATCTCGCGCATCACTGGTCCCTGTACCTACATCTTCTGGTCCCTGTACCTACCATCTTCTGGTCCCTGTACCTACCATCTTCTGGTCCCTGTACCTACCATCTTCTGGTCCCTGTACCTACCATCTTCTGGTCCCTGTACCTACCATCTTCTGGTCCCTGTACCTACCATCTTCTGGT
>JACXGM010038621.1:0-11161 GCA_016801145.1 Umbra pygmaea
CAGGACTCTTGGAAAATCTGAAACAATTACCTGTAATCCCCAAGCCAACAAGGCTTAATCTCAAAGTGCCTATAAAGTCCACATTGATACATTATATTCTAACAACACGATAATTAGCTTCTAGCTCTGGCTGATCTTCAGGAAGCTGAGAATCAGGCTTGTTAGAAAGTAAAAGTCACTATGTAAATACACTTAATGATTGATATGGGAATCCAGCTAAATTTTGGGAAGTAGCAAAAACACGAAGAACAATACAGTATGTACACTAACCTGCCAAAAGAGATAGTGTTTGATACTGGACTCATTACTGACAAGAATGCTATTGCTAGTGCTTTTAACAAGCACTTTATAGCAGCGGGCTTTAGTGGTAGATCGAAGGCTATTATTGCTGGTGGGGTAAAATCTGATTGTGTTACTATTATTTAGTCCCACAGGGTTCAATTTTCGGTCCTTTATTGTTTACTATGTACATAAATGATATCTGTAACAATGTGTTAAAATGTAAATTCCATGTCTATGCCGATGACACAGTACTTTATGCAGTAGGCCCATCTCTTAGTCAAGTATTTACACTCCTGCAGACTGAATTTCAATTGGTACAAAATGCATTTATTAACCTCATGCTTGTGTTAAAAATGAAATTGCTGATCCAAACACCCAATTATTTATAAATGAAAATCATGGAAATTGTCAGGGATGCCTAAACCTTTGCATACGACTGTAAATACCTGGGAATTTGTTTAGATGATGATATAGACATTACTGTTAAGGAAGCTGAAGTTAAGAATTAGCTTTTTTATAGAAATAAATCATGTTCTTCACATGTTCTTCACATTCATATTTATGTCAGTGCTTGATTATGGTGATATACTATATATGCATGGGTCAGCATCAGGGTTTAAACATTTGGATGCAGTATATCATGCAGCGCTGCCTTTTATTACTGGAGCAACCTATCACACACATCATTGACTGTTGGACACTTCAGTTCAGACTCCTTGACTTGTAGAAGTTCCAGACATTGGTTGATGTTTGTTTACAAGGCTGTATTACAGAATCCTCCTAGCTATCTAAATAAAAAAAATACAGTGGTCAAATAATATACATCAGACTCATTCACAAGACCTGTTGGTACTGTCAAGTAAGACTGCCTTTGAATACCAAACTCATGGAATGATCTACAGAGTAAAGTTAAGCTTAGAGGTTTTAGTGCATGTACGACACACATCTGTTGTAGTACATTAGCTTTTTAGTGTTAACTGTGAATGTTTCTCAATTTTTCCCCAAATTTTTCTCCCCACTTAATTCCCACTGATCCTGGGTTGCCGGCAGCTCCGCAACTACTGATCCAACATGGAAGTCTTTAGTCAAATCATGTACTGGAGGATTGTGCTCACCAACTATATTTCTGTTACTGAATTTAGAGGCGCACGGTTTGCACTCAAAGAGTTGCTGGACAACGACCTGGCAAGGTAGATAATTACACTACAATTACCCTACATTACAATCTATTCCAAATCCTGGGCAGCATTATGCCAATTTGCACTGTCTTGTGCTGGAGATCTGGGGAAAGTCAGAGAACCCCTAATCAGGCTTGAACCACTGACTATCATGACGTAGCATGTCCTATAATACAGTGACTTAGCCCACGGTCAAGGGTCTGGGACACAGTTGTTGAGGATTTTCAAAGGATATTATTTGATAACCCAACCCTGATTGGTGCTTCTCCAGAACTTTATCAGAACTTTATCCCAGACTTGTTTTGATGTTGCTTTGGTTTTCATGATGCTGTCTGTTCACATTTCTTACAAACTCTGCATCCTAGAAACAGGTGTATTTATAAAAATAAAGTAAGTTTTGTCACAATAAATCACAATCTGCACCTTCTAAATGTTCGGTTTGTTGTGTAAAACAAATGCAAAAAATCCTAATATAATTTATTTTCATTTGTCACACTACAAAATGTGGAAACGTCCAAGTGGGGGTGAATACGTATGCAAGGCACTGTACCTCTTCTTTCTGATTCATTCTCCTTTCTGATTCATTCTCCTTTCTGATTCATTCTCTTCTACTTTTTGATTCATTCTCTTCTTCACTGTACCTGTCCTTTTTGATTCATTCTCCTTTCTGATTCATTCTCTTCTCCTTTTTGATTCATTCTCTTCTTCACTGTACCTGGTCTTTCTGATTCATTCTCTTCTTTCTGATTCATTCTCTTCTTTCTGATTCATTCTCTTCTCAGACACACCAGAACCATCCCCATGTTTGTTCCTGAGTCAACATCCAGACTACAGAAATTCACAAGGTAGTGTGTGGACATGTGTGTACATCTTTCACCACATTTCAGGACCAAAATGTACCAATTTATATTGACATTGTGATTACATGAATACAGGAAACATGACAAATAGTTACTGCAAAGATTGTTTTTTTAATAACAAACATTTCCATAGTCTGTGCATTGCTGAATGCTGGTTGTTTAGTGTGTTATGTTTTCCTCCAGTTGGCTGCTTGGTCGTCGTCCAGAGTTCACAGATCCTAAAGTGGTGGCGCTCGGAGAAGGACGAGAAGGTGTGTTTACTTGTGCAAGACATTTTGAACACGAAAAATTAAAAGACACATTCTGGTCCACTAAACAACAGTGTGTATTTTAAGGCAATTCAACATTTTAATTTAGGTGTATAGACGTAACCCACAAACCAGTAAGTCTTCACCGATAGAGCTTGGTAACAGACTCACGTTAATGCCTGCAATAACTTTACATATTATTGTACAACATATACATTTATTCTGAAATGCAACATGTCACTTCTAGTTTGTGAAGTACAGGTCTGACCAGTGTCATCCTCTCTCAGTGACCAGGGTTCGTTCTCAGGGATATGTCTCCTTGTCCTTCAACATTGTATCCAAGGATATGAAGAGGCTGGGCTATGACACCACGCCCACTGAGACCGCACAAACCTCATCACACACACACGCCGCGGGCATCGGACCAGGAGACCAACCCTACAGCTTGTGACGGACACCTCTTTATGACAGGGAGCTGGTGGTGTAATTAGGCCCAAACACCTGGAGATCAGCCGCATCGGTGGATCTTAATTGGGGACGCCGGGCTCGCATTACGTTAGGGACCGGAGTGAATGGAATGGTGTGTATTGCATCAAACCCATTGTGTGATACCGTTCCGTTTTCCCCTGTCCGGACGGTAATGCGAGCCCGGCGTCCCCAATTAAGATCCACCGATAGGTGGTGTAATCAGGCACAAACACGTGGCGACATTACAGCTGCCATGTGGACAGTCACCATGTTTGATTGAAGAATGACTTCACGACGTGCTTGTTATCCCAAACCATCGGCAGGATCAAATGGGCTCTGGATCAGGCCATGCTGCAGACCCACCTGTCCTTTCAGCGTGAGAAGCCAATGTTGTTAACCTTGTTGAGACAGGAGAAGATTGAGTTAACCTTGTGATCAGGTCATGGCAGTTTATGTGTGCGAAGGAGAAGGTCAGTCTAGTTCAGGAAGACCAAATAACATGCAGCTTCTAGCTACTGCTGTTTCGATGTAATACATTTGTTTGTGTTTTGTTTTTTATATGACAGTAAATGGTGGTTCATAGTGAGGTATTTCATGTGTAAAGTTAGAACCAGCATTTTAATTCAATTGCAGGTTTAAATATTTTAGAGTAAAAGGCAATCTCATCTGGTCTCGACCTGCCAGGCTGTTGTTGGAATTAAGAGTTTGATTTGGTAAAATATTCCTTATAAATGACTTGCCTTGTAAAATAAAGCTTTCAATTGACTTGCCTGGTAAAATAAACAATGTTTTTAATTGACTTGCCTGGTAAAATAAACAATGTTTTTAATTGACTTGCCTGGTAAAATAAACAATGTTTTTAATTGACTTGCCTGGTAAAATAAACAATGTTTTCAATTGACTTGCCTGGTAAAATAAAAGTTAAAGACAAATAAGAGGTGAATGAGATCACTGCAAACATGGCACTTTATCTGCTGCAAAGCCGTCATCTGCAATTAGATTAATTTCAGCTATACACCTGGATATGTGCCTAATATACAGTACAAGTACAATCACTATCATATAGCTCTTAGCCATGACATATCCATTATACAGTTGTATGCAAAAGTTTAGGCACCCCTGATAATTTCCATGATTTTCAAAGATAAAATATTTGGGTGTTTGGATCAGCAATTTCATTTTGATTTATCAAATAACTGGATACAGTTAATGAAGGACAGAAATATTTCAGTAGTGAAATGAGGTTCATTGGATTAACAGAAAATGTGCAATATTCATCAAAATGAAATTAGACAGGTGCATAACTTTGTGCACCCTTGTCATTTTGTTGATTTGAATAGCTGAACTACCTAGCACTGATTAATTGGAACACATAATTGGTTTGGTGAGCTCATTAAGCCTTGAACTTCATAGACAGGTGCATCCAATCATGAGAAAAGATATTTAAGGTGGCAAATTGCAAGTTGTTGTTCTCTTTGACTCTCATCTAAAGAGTGGCAACATAGGGGCCTCAAAACAACTCTCAAATTACCTGAAAACAAAGATTGTTCAACATTATGGTTTAGGGTGAGGCTACAAAAAGCTATCGAGATTTACGCTGTCAGTGTCCACTCTGAGGAACATAGTGAGGAAATGGAAGACCACAGGTACAGTTCCTGTTAAGGCCAGAATTAAAATATTGGAGAGGCAAAGCCAATGGGTGGTGAGAACAGTCAATAACAGCCCAAGTCCAAAGACCTACATCATCTTACTGCAGATGGTGTCACTGCATCATTCAACAATTCAGTGCAGTTTGGACAAGGAGAAGTTGAACCGGAGAGTGATGCGGAAGAAGCCTTTTCTGCACACCCTCCAAAAACAGAGTCTCTTGAGGTATGCAAACGCACATTTGTACAAGCCAGCTTCATTTTGGAAGAAGGTACTGTGAACTGATTCAACTAAGATGGGAGTTATTTGGTCATAACAAGGGGCATTATGCATGGCGGCAAAAGAACACAGCATTCCAAGACAAACACTTGCCACCCACAGTAAAATTTGGTGGAGGTTCCATCATGCTTTGGGGCTGTGTGGCCATTGCCAGTACTGGGAATCTTGTTAAAGTTGAGGGTTGCATGGATTCCGCTCAATATCAGCAGATACTGTGGGGTAATTTGAAGCGGGCTGTCCATGCTCAGCAACCATCAAACCTAACTGAACTGGAGATGTTTTGCAAAGTAGAATGGTCCAAAATTCCTTCATCCAGAATCCAGACACTCATTACAGGCTATAGGAAGCATCTAGAGGCTGTTATTTCTGCTAAAGGAGACTCAACTAAATATTGATGTGATATTTCTGTTTCGGTGGCCAAAATCTATGCACCTGTCTAATTTTGATTTGATGCATATTGCACATTTTCTGTTCATCTAATAAACCTTGTTTCACTACGGAAATATTACTGTGTCCTTCAGTTATTTGATAGATCAAATTGAAATTTTTGATCCAAACACCCAACTTTTTTAAAAAGAAAATTGTCAGGGGTGCCTAAACGTTTTGCATATGACTGTATACTCCTGGATAAGATGTTGATATTTGCCTAATATACTATACAAATACAATCACTATCATATAGCACTTAGCCATGGCATAGTAGTCATTTACATTCCCATAAATGCAACATTCATCTTGTCTTCCCTGAAAGGACAACCAATGTGGAATATCTGTTTTCTGTGAGTGTCTGGTGTCAACAAGACTGACTTCCTCTCTGTCAGGTTGGTTTCGGGGCATGTTCAGGAGGCCTACCGCTATAGCGAAGAAACTGTTCTTGTGGCGAGAGGTCTTTGTCTTGATAGACCTCAACCATCTGCTGGAGGGAAGAGTTCTGAATAGTCAATTTCTGGGTGAAGATCGGCCACTAGCAAAGCCTGTTTCTGAGGTTAGGGATCGGCCACCAGCAAATTGTATTTCTGTTGTGCGGCGGTTGAAAAAGTGGAGCAGCAAAGCAACAGAAGCTCTGCATGCATGTCTGGACTGCACTGATTGGGACATTTTCAGGTCTGGATGAATATACAGATAGACCCCCTACTAACACCCAAGTGAAATCATGCATCTCTGCATGCCTGGCTGATTTCTTTGCATGGATGTCAGCACACCACCTTTAAGCTCAACCCTGACAAAACTGAGCTACTTGTCTTCCATGGGAAGTCCATCACAGTTGATACCTGCACAGTGTTGCCCTCCCAGAGTGCAAGATCCTTGGCGTGATCCTGGATGATACCCTCTCATTCTCTGCAAACTTCAAGTCTGTGAGTCGTTCCCAGGTCAGGCTCCAGGATAAAATGATGGGGGGGCATAACTAATTTATATACCATTTGCAACGCTTATCAGGAAACAGAACTGGGGGGGCACAGATTCTATCTGGGGGGGCAATGCCCTACTTTGCCCCCCCGTAGATCCAGACCTGGTCGTTCCTGCAGGTTCATGCTCTACAACATTCGCAGATTACGACCTTTTTTACTGCAACTCAGCCCAGGTAGTCATCCAGGCATCGCACATCTGGATTACTGCAACTCAGTCCTGGTAGTCATCCAGGCATCGCACATCTGGATTACTGCAACTCAGTCCTGGTAGTCACCCAGGCATCGCACATCTGGATTACTGCAACTCAGTCCTGATTAGTCATCCAGGCATCGCACATCTGGATAACTGCAACTCAGTCCTGGTAGGAATCCCGGTGTACTCCACCAAACCACTACAACTCATTCATAACAATAATGTTCAACATACCCAAGTTCTCCCAGGTCAGCCCACTTCTATGCACACTCCAATGTTCAAGGTCATATCCGCTACAAGGTGATGGTGCTCGCTTACAGAGCAACAACGGGAGCTCCTTCTACCTACCTTCAAGCCATGCTCAAACCCTACATGGTAGTGTTGTCTAACCCTTCTCATTTCAATACAATACCTTGAAAAATAATTTGATACCACGGGGGTAAATCGACAACATTATTTGATACCACGGGGGTAAATCGACAACATTATTTGATACCACGGGGTTAAATCGACAACATTATTTGATACCACGGGGGTAAATCGACAACATTATTTGATACCACAGGGGTAAATCGACAACATTATTTGATACCACGGGGGTAAATCGACAACATCGATGGCATAACCTTTTAGATTTATTTAAAGTTTAGCAAGGCTACAATCCTTAAAACAATAAATAAATAATATTCTAATTCATAATAAAATAATGTTCCTCTATAGAGCAGACCTTTAAAAATTACTACATTATCAAATCATCTTATCTTAGTAATTAAGTAAGATTACTAGTACTGTGTGTTAAACAGAAAAGCATCAGTTAGTTTATTTCTGAACATAGTCAACTGAAACTCTGCTATTTAAGATTCCTCAGGTCCGATAGCTTTAGGTGAGATTAGCTTAGTTTTGGGATTTACTTTGTTGGGCAACTACAGGACACCAAGCTCATCAACAACAGTTTATTGGGCCATCTTGTTTAATTCTTCAGTTATGTTGAAAGGGAAGAAGTCTCCCACCTCTGTATAGCCATCTCTGAGGGACCCTCCAGACTTTATTATACTACGTACCCTTTTCCCTCTTACTCAGCACTACACCGCATTCCAAATTATTGTGCAAATTGGAATTAATGTTCATAAACTTTAAATATTATTTATTGATGGTATTGTGTCTCCGGGCTCTTTGGATCCAACAAATTGTATTGAGGTGCTTACTTAACTCTACCGTCAATTGCCTTCAACTGAGCAGCAGTTTTATTAATATGTTCTAGGTAGCTAACAGTTTCTTAATGCAATACTTATTTCACATAGGATAGCAGTGAAACAGAATTATATGACTTGTAATGGCCCTATTAAAAAGGCTGCACTCAGTACTTGACAGGATTTATCAACATAGCTAATGTTAGGGTGACTGAAGCACTTTCCTTCAGTTTCCAGTTTCATTGATCAGGGAAGCTACCAAGAGGCCAATGGTAACTTTTAAGGACTTACAAGTCCTTATGGCTGAGATTGGAAAGTCTGTACATGTGACAACACTCTCAAAAGCTTTACACAAAGCTGGCCTTTATGGCAGGGTAGCAATATAGAAGCCTCTTCTGAAAAAGGGCCACACAGTGCTTTGCATTTTCCATTGAAACTTTGACATACACCCCAAAAAAGCATATCCATTTATGGGAGGAGGCAAACCGAGGTAAGTGGCTTGTTCACGGGTGGTCAATCTCACGTTGATTGTGATTTATAAAGGTGTGCAGGACCTGGTGTACGACCGGTTTTGTAAGTGTGAATATTTCTGTGCATGGGTACTTTTCCAGTCTTGGGAGTATGCCACCTTCTGGTATGTAAGCTGGCAATCTTTTATACATGAGGCCCCAGATCTTTGCCTAAATCTACCCAGAGAAACCCTTCATGTTTCTTCTGCAAAATCAAAAATTGTAAATTCAAAATGCATGTTTTGGATAAACACCTTTGGACATCCTATTCGAATATATACATTTTTTATTGAACCTTTATTTAACCAGGTGGACAACAGTCTCACCTGAAACAGCCACCCGGACAAGATAAAAGCTCAAAGGTGCAAGATGACACTAGATGTGACTATGTCACTAGACGTGACTATATTGTAGGAAGGGTTTGCATAGCTGTATTATTTTTATTTATTTTTTGTTTCCCCTTTTCCCTCCCTTCCCAATTCCCACTAATTCTGCCTTGTTGGCAGCTCCGCAACTCTTTGTACAGATCTGTGGGATGACGAGGGGCGAACCCAAGGTTCATCCAACCACATGTGGCCCAGCTGCCAGTTCTTTTCTCACTGCTCATCCAACACAGAAGACTTTAGTCAGATCATGTACAGGATGATTATGTTCACCGTCTATACTTCTCCGGCTGAATTTACAGGTGCCCGATCTGGACACAAGGAGTCACTGGAGAGCAGGACAATTTGACTTTAGCTAACCCAAATCTCAGGCAGCGCTATGCCAATTTGTGCTGCCCATGAGAAGCGAGTCAGGCTCAAACCACTGACTATCATGACATAGACTGTCCTGTAATGTAGCGGAGGATTACTATATCACAGGATGGATGTAAAGTAGTGGAGGATTGCTATATCATAGATTGTCCTGTAATAGCAGGGGATTACTATATCATAGACTGTCCTGTAATGTAGCGGAGGATTACTATATCATAGACTGTCCTGTAATATAGCGGAGGATTACTATATCATAGACTGTCCTGTAATATAGCGGAGGATTACTATATCATAGACTGTCCTGTTATGTAGCGGAGGATTACTATATCATAGACTGTCCTGTAATGTAGCAGAGTATTACTATATCATAGACTGTCCTCTAATGTAGCGGAGGATTACTATATCATTAGATGGATGTAATTATTATTATCTTTAGACTGTCCTGTAATGTAGCATAGGATTACTATATCATAGACTGTCCTGTAATGTAGCGGAGGATTAATTTATCATAGACTGTCCTGTAATGTAGCGAAGGATTACTATATCTTAGACTGTCCTGTAATGTAGCGGAGGATTACTATATCATAGACTGTCCTGTAATGTAGCAGAAGATTACTATATCATAGACTGTCCTGTAATGTAGCGGAGGATTACTATATCATAGATTGTCCTGTAATGTAGTGGAGGATTACTATATCATAGACTGTCCTGTAATGTAGCAGAGGATTACTATATTTTAGACTGTCCTGTAATGTAGCTGAGGATTACTATATCATAGACTGTCCTGTAATGTAGCAGAGGATTACTATATTTTAGACTGTCCTGTAATGTAGCAGAGGATTACTATATTTTAGACTGTCCTGTAATGTAGCTGAGGATTACTATATCATAGACTGTCCTGTAATGTAGCAGAGGATTACTATATTTTAGAATGTCCTGTAATGTAGCTGAGGATTACTATATCATAGACTGTCCTGTAATGTAATTCATTACAGACTGAGTAAACGTTTACACAGGAAGAAAGAGGTATGTCCAAGCTGAAAGTTATATATTTTATTGGCACAGCAGCTTCGTGAAGCTGCTGTGCCGTGGTTTAGATGCTGTTAAAATACCACGCTGGTCATGTGACCATCTACCAAACCCAGGAAAGAATGAATGAAGTTACAGACAGATCAATATGTTACAATAGTACACATGATAAATTATATTACAGTTATAATGCCAACCAGGTGTGCAACCCATTCACACTCAGCTGCTCCCGGAAATTATTATGCTGCTAATAACCAGACATGATAAGAACAGTCACAATGATAACAGAAGAGATCTGTGTCATAATGTTAGTTGATTGTATGGTCTAGTACAAACTCAAGCAGATGGAGACATACATAGATGTATATTGTGGCATAAAAAAGGGAGTACTGGCAAAACTAGGTGCGCTTCACAAATACAGAACATATTGTGAATTTCCTTTTTTAATTAAATTCTTGCATATTAAGAGTCAGTTATACATTGCTGGTCTGTAAAGTTGAAGAGGGTTCCCATAAACAAACCCACCAGGTTTGCTGTTACTCCAACAGTAAAAATGTTGTGGTCTCAGCTGTAATACCAGTCTGGACCAGGGGAGGGCACTAGCTCACTATTACTATGGCTACTAGCACACACAACCTTCCTTACAGTTTCCATGGTAACATTGGCAGTGATCCGAACAAACTAAAGACACCCGACACCGACTCCAGGAGCAGGTTGACTGAAGGTGTATCTACACATATTACAGGATGATAACAATTGAAACCCTTTATACTTCAGGATGCGCTACACCATCATGGGTCAGACTGGCAGCCATTTTGTTCAGTGAGAAATTTTAATTTGAATGAATGTGAGCAGTGATCAGAAATGATCAAATTTAATTATTGTAGTGTTAACCTTAAATTGCAATATAATTAGAAATGCAATTTATAAAGATTTTAAATAAATTATATAAATAGCTTCTAAAGAAATGTCAACAAACCAAAACTGTCTTCTTGGAAAGCAACAGTATGGTCCAGGATATCAAGGACACAGATCAAACCTGTTGGGAAGGACACTTCACACAAACAACAAAATACCCCAAGATCCATGTTCCCTGAATTAGCATTCTTCACAA
>JACXGM010038622.1:0-10789 GCA_016801145.1 Umbra pygmaea
TATACACCAAACTTTCCAGATATACACTTAGCAGTTTTCTGAAGATATTTACAGAGGGATTTGTTGATAAATCATTCTTGGCCTGATTTATGTGACATTTTAATCAAAAAAATATGGCAAAAATCGATATTTTAAGGCTATGGACAGTTTATTTAGATTTTCTAGGTAATGAAAGCAGATATCTTGAAATCCCTCTGTACTTCTTTTTTCATCTTGTGTGTAAACAAATTAAAAAAATAATTTTGCACCTGGCTTTATCATACGTTCAGATCTGTCTACCGGAAATATAGGCAAAATTGCGCATATTTAATGAGAGAGCGCCTAATTTGCATAAATTAACATAGATATTTAAAAAACTTGTGATACATTTTTTTTATATACTTGTGTAAGTAATCAACTGAGGAAGTTTCGTGGTGATATCTATTATTTAAAAATGTTACCCTATTCACCTGTAGTGTCTCGCCTTAAAGTGCAGCTATACATGCAGTAGTACCGGTAGTGGTAGACGTGTCTAATTTGGTAGTATAGTAGTACAAAACTGATAATAATACAGATTTTTCCAAAAAATATTCTTATAAAATAAAGGAAGCACTGAAATCCAATAAAACAGAAGTGTCTTCTTCGTACAGTATAATAACAAAATGATGCATTGATTTGGAGTCACTGGGTGACATGACATGGTAAGTATTGAAGAAAATAAAGACATTTCCATAGGAAAATGCAGTTTTTTCAATAAAATATTAATATAAAATAAATAAAGCACTAAAGTCCATCATGAAGAAGTGTGTCTTGTTTGTCCAGTGTATTAATACATTTCAGCATTAGTTTTGATTCAGTGGGTGACATGACATGGAAGGTATCGAAGAAAATCAAGACATTTCTATAAGAAATGTATTTATTATTATCTTATTAAGTATTCAATATCCATAAATATTAATATATTTTTGTACAATCAACACAGTCCACAAGATGGTAAAGATCTCATTACATACATTTATAATTGTAGTACACATTAGTGGCCTTGTTTTGAACAGAAATTTTATTTAACTTCATCATTTAACATTTCATCATGCTACTGATGGTTATTTGGATTTTACATCAGGCATTTCTGACTTTGCCCAATCTTGTGAAGTTGCAGGCTCAGGTTCTGAGATGACAGCATGAAAATATTTCTTTCGGTAGTAAATGACATCTGGAATTTGTGGACACAAGAATAAGTATTTCTCAACCGACTGCCCAATGGACCTAACCTGGACTTCCTCTACCACAACTTCAAGGACCTGGGTTACATATGAAAGCTCATCATATACTTCCAATTGCTTTATGTATAGTTGTAATATAAACCTCTCTTCTCCTAGCAAGGTATTCCAATCTTGCTGCAGGGTCAGAATTAACACGCTGTCTACAGCAAGCATTTTTTTCTTTGCTTGACAGAGGAATCAGGGAAAATAGATTAAAAGTCATGGATAAATATATTAATATCAATAATAATAAATACAATATCATACAAAAGTGAATACACCCCTCACATTTTTGTAAGTATTTAAATATAACTTTTCATGTGACAACACTGAAGAAATTACAGTTTTCTACAATGTAAAGTAGTGAGTGTACAGCTTGTATAACAGTGTAAACAAAAGTAAGTACACTCCTAAGTGAAAATGTCCAAATTGGGCCCAAAGTGTCAATACTTGCGGTGAGATATTTCAATGAACACTGTTAATTGTTGAATAGTATTCTTGTCTTTTATAGTGTTTATTGGTTTATCTTGTTTATATATTTATTGAACTGTGAAATCAAATTATTTATTTATTTTTTTACAAATTGGGTTTCATCGGGGTCTATTAGTCTTTTAATGCAGAATTATTTATGTATCTGTCTGTTAGTTGTGTGTTGTGTTTGATGGTTGTATGGTTGGTGGCAAACCAGTTTCCCTATCGGGATTAATAAAGATCTATCTATCTATCTATTTATCTATCTATCTATCTATACTTTGTGTGGCCACCATTATTTTCCAGCACTGCCTTAACCCTCTTAGGCATGGAGTTCACCAGAGCTTCACAGGTTGCCACTGGAGTTCTCTTCTACTGCTCCATGACGACTATGTTAGAGATGATGAACATGATGGTGAATGTTAGTTTTTGCACTTCTCCACCTTCAATTTGAGGATGCCCCACAGATGCTCAATAGTGTTTAGGTCTGGAGATATGCTTGGCCAGTGTATTACCTTTATCCTCACCTTCTTTAGCAAGGCAGTGTTCATCTTGGAGGTGTGTTTGGGGTCGCTATGTTGGAATACTGCGGCCCTGCGTCCCAGTCTCCAAAGGCAGGTGATCATGCTCTGCTTCAGTATGTCACAGTACATGTTTGCAGTAATGGTTCCCTCAATCAGTTGTAGCTCCCCAGTGCCGGCAGCACTCATGCAGGCCCAGACCATGACACTCCCACCACCATGCTTGACTGTAGGCAAGACAAACTTCTTTGTACTCCTCACCTGTTTGCCACCACACACGCTTGACACCATCTGAACCAAATAGGTTTAACTTTGTCTCATTAGACTACAGGACATGGTTCCAGTAATCCATGTACTTAGTCAGCTTGTCTTCAGCAAACTGTTTGTGGGCTTTCTTGTACATCATCTTTAGAAGAGGCTTTTTCTGGGACGACAGTCATGCAGACCAATTTGATTCAGTGTGTGGCGTATGGTCTGACCACTGACAGGCTGACCCCCCACCCCTTCAACCTCTGCAGCAATGCTGGAAGCACTCATACGTATATTTCCCAAAGTCAACCTCTGAATATGACGCTGGGCACGTGCACTCAACTTGTTTGGTCAACCATGACAAGGCATGTTCTGAGTGGAATCTGTTCTGTTAAACCGCTGTATGGTCTTGGCCACTGTGCTGCAGCTCAGTTTCAGGGTCTTGGTAATCTTCTTATAGCCTAGGCCATCTTTATCTAGAGCAACAATTTATTTTTTTCATGTGGTGCAATGTTGAACTTCCAGTGACCAGTTTGAGGGAGTGTAAGAGTCACAACACAAACTTGAACACACCTACTCCCCATTCACACCTGAGACCTTGTAACACTAATGGGTCACATGACACCAGGGAGGAAACATGGCTAATTGGGCCCAATTTGGACATTTTCACTTACAGGTGTACTCACTTTTATTGCCAGCAGTTTTGACCCTAATGGCTATGTGTTGAGTTATTTTGAGGGGACAGCAAATGTACACTGTTATACAAGCTGTACACTTACTACTTTACATTGTGGCAAAGTGTCATTTATTCAGTGTGTCACATGAAAAGTTATAATCAAGTATTTACAAAAATATGAGGGGTGTACATAATTATCAAAGTGAACATAATTCGCAAGAATTATAAATAGATTAAACAAACTGTTCTTCATTAAATATTTTAAAAATGACTACATTTCATAAATATACTCAGAATAATACTAAAATAATAAACCTTTATGTACGTAAATCATCAATTGAAGATAAAAGCCCAAAAACTGCCAATCTAGGACGTGTATGGATCAAGGAAAAAAACTCTACAATGGTTGCACCATATGATGTATGATATTTTTAAATTCAGTCAAAATGTACAGGCACATAATTGGCCACCTAAACAAAACAAGCTAGCTAAACACAAAATGCAAATATGAAATTTATAATAAAAATACATATTTTAAGAAATAACTTAACATTCATTGTTTTTTTGAGGTCATACCATATGATATCCAAATGTGGCAACTACATAACAGCTGTTAAAAAGGTTGTTTTTTCTCAGTATGTACGAGAGTTACAAACCTGTTTGCTCACTCCATGGGTCCTTGGAAAACTAGTATATGAATCAACTTCATGTCTTTGAATGGACAACATCAAAGTCCCAAAGTGGTCATTTGTTGATGGTTGCACCACATGATATTACTCAAAATGGACATTATCGGACAAAGTTTGTTTGTATATTATGATGGACATATACATACAAATGCTGTGTTATTTAGTACAGGGCTACAAAACACTTTGGAAATCATGCTAAATAGGGAAAGATAATAATATGAGAAGATTTAGGCTAATTTCAAATAAGTTTTCAAGAGAGCAGTCATTGCCAGACGGTTGCACCACATGATATTTTGACACTTTGAATAACAGAAAAACAACAAATAACTAATGGTTTTTGAAATGTTAAAGAGAGGAAATATATAGGAGAGGTACTACATATACATGGTATTTTTCTGTACATTAAAACCTTACTTTAACTGAAAGAAATGCAGTCGGACAGAAAATGTAGGTGTCACGTCATTGACCCATCTACAAAAAATCCTTAAAGACTTACAATAACACTGTCTGTGCTGCAAGAAAGAACCACTTTTCCAGGATCATTATGGAAAGTGTAAATAACCCTAGAATACTATTTTTAACAATAAACAAACTGCTAAACCCTGCCCCTTTCCCGGGGCAGGCCTTTTGAAACTAAATGCAAGTAGTTTGCAGCCTTTTTTAATGACAAAATCACAACCATCAGAGCCAGCATTACTACAACAAATATAAACTTCCCAAGCAAACCTTGTACAACGCATATGAAGACATTTAACAGCATTGCTACTGAAGACCTGCAAAAGATTGTTAGAGAGAGTAAATCTACCACTTGCACTATCGATCAGACCGCTCTTCTGATAAAAAGATTTTAATAGCATCTCATGCCCTGTTCTAAATATTATAAATAAATCTCTCGAATCTGGGGTCTTCCCAAATGCATACAAAATGGCCGTTGTAAAGCCACTTCTTAAGAAACCAAAACTGGACTCTGAGGTACTGTAACGTTTGGCCCTGGAGGGGCTGCGTATGGACTTTGATTTGGTTATTCCCTGTGTTTCCTCCCTTGCCCCCTTGTGTGTGGTGTTTTGGCTCCCTCTTGTGTCTGTTTCATGTATTGTTTTGGTTAGGTTATTTTGTGACGTCAGTGTTGTAGTTCCCAGGTGTATTGAATTTGTCATTAGTTTTTTAGTATTTAGCCCTCCTGTTTCCATGTGCTCCTCGTCGATTAATGCTTCCCTGTTACGTGTCCTTATTGCTCTATGGTATTCGTTTGCCCCTCGTGGAGGTCTTTTGTTTGTATTAATAAACGTAATTGGATTGTTGCAACCTTCGCGCCTGTCTCTCTCCTGTTAACAAGGAATACTGTGACAGATTAATCGACCTCTACCACAATGAGACAGCGAAGGCGTCACAGTGTTGCTAGCCGTCTGGAGGAGGAGCAGATCGAGGCTAGAGCCATGGAGCTACGGGCTCATATGGATCGGCTGATGGCCTCTGCCTCTGGAGCCCGCTTCCCCCCCTATCTCCTGGGAGGACCTGGAGTTCGTCAGGCTCCCGGCAAGACACCTCCAGCATACGGCGGGTAAGGGCTACAGTTGTGAGAACGGAGCAGAGGAGGAGTTAATGTTGTGGGAGGAAGAAGAGGAGGACAAGGATTACCCTAGCTCTCAGGTTCAGGGCAGTGGTCCACAGCATAGGGCCCCCATCTGAGCACTAGTCCCCCTAGTGAGCACACTAGCTTCCCCGGTGCTAGACCTGTTTCTGCCCCTAGGACCCCTCTTTTCGCTCACATCAGGGACCCTATGCCCCGTCTAGGGTCGATTAGAGCCCCAGTCCCCATCTCTAAGGCCTCCTGTTCCGTGGAGGTCAACCGTGTCCCCGAGAACATTTTCGGGGAGGGCTATGTGGGGTGGGGAGGGGTCTCCACACTCCTCTGTGTCAGCCCTGTCCTGGAGGAGGCCCGGGAGGACCTGCTCTGCCCACTGCCACAGCCTCCAGCAGACTGCACACAGCCTCCAGCAGACTGCGCACAGCCTCCAGCAGTCTACTCTGAGCTCATCCTGGCCTCGGACGTGGAGGTCCTACTCCTCCCTTCGCCTCCTGGGTTTGGCGATGACGCCTCTTGGGAGGAGTCCGGCCCCTTTACTCAGCCGACGCTGGACCTCCTGGGCCCCCTGCCTCCAGGACTCCTAGAGCCGCTGTCGCCAGAACCTGCGGGATTGACTTCCGGACCCCCGTCTCAGCCGCCGCTGACCTCCGGACCCCCGTCTCAGCCGCCGCTGACCTCCGGGCCACCACCTGACCTGCCTTGCCCCTGGCCGCCCTCTGTCCATCCTGACCCTGGGCCGCCCTCTGTCCCGCCTGACCCCAGGCCGCATGCCCTTCTTGCCCCGGTCCCTCTTCCCTTCTTGCCCCGGTCCCTCTTGTTTAGCCCACCCCGGTGTTGTGGGCTTCTGTAACGTTCGGCCCTGGAGAGGCTTCGTATGGACTTTGATTTGGTTATTCCCTGTGTTTCCTCCCTTGCCCCCTTGTGTGTGGTGTTTTGGCTCCCTCTTGTGTCTGTTTTTTGTATTGTTTTGGTTAGGTTATTTTGTGACGTCAGTGTTGTATTTCCCAGGTGTATTGTATTTGTCATTAGTTCTTTAGTATTTAGCCCTCCTGTTTCCATGTGCTCCTCGTCGATTAATGTTTCCCTGTTACGTGTCCTTATTGCTCTATGGTATCCGTTTGCCCCTCATGGCAGTCTTTTGTTTGTATTAATAAACGTCATTGGATTATCCCTGTTAACAAGGGATACTGTGACAGGTACTAAACAAATATAGACCAATATCAAACATCACTTTCTAAGTAAGGGGCTTGAGAAAGCAGTCTTTCACCAACTGAACACATTTCTAAATGACAACAACATTCTAGAAAAGTTTCATAGCACAGAAACAGCCCTGACCAAAATAGTAAACAATTTAAGACTTCGACACCATTGATCATGATATTCTACTAGACCGTCTCGAAAACTGGGTTGGTCTCTCAAAAAATGTCCTCAGATGGTTTCAAACTTACATTAGAAAATTATTTGTCAGTCTTGGTGACCATGTATCAGAGGAACAAGATATACTGTGCGGTGTTGCACAAGGAAGCTGACTGGCTCCACTACGTTTTTCACTATACATGCTTCCACTAGGTGATGTCATCAGAGAACACAATGTAAATTTCCACAGCTATGCTGATGACACATGTTGTATATTTTTAGTGCATTTTAGTCATTACATAATTGCACTAAGAGTCCTGGAGATGTAATCATAGAAAAAAAGACTTTAATTGTTAAAGTTCCATCTATAGCCTAGAGAGAAGTGCCGAAATTCCTCTTTCGTCCTCCCTATATCCGTAAACACTAATTCCTTATTGGTTAACTCTAATATTTCAAATCCAAATCCACTAATGAATCATTGACAAAAGATGCATTTTCTAAACCACAGGACAAGCAATAGTCTTCCCCCAATTATAATTAGCATTTTAAACACAGTAAACACACATGTGGTGAGATTCAAGGCATACTAGCTTAAGTCAACATGGCCAGTCCCTTTTGTCTCCAAGAGAAATCAGTATTTTTACAGTGGACCAGTTTTCTTCATAAATCATTCTCAATAACTTTTATAACTTCAATCTTTGCTGCATCATGTATATGAGGTCCATAGCTTTAAGGAAAAAACCAGCTAGGCAGAGTAATGTTTGTAGAACCTATAACAATCATTACTATACATTCTAAGAAAAAGAGATCTAGCTGACCCTTGTCACACAATCCATATAAAGACTGTAAAGACTCTTCTTTTGTGCTACATTGCATTTCTTCAACTTATTGGTTATTGTTCTGTGAATTTATCACTACAAGGAAAAATCTTCTATACACACAGCTATACATTTCCGTAGAGCCAGATGAAATAGATGCAATAAATTCACTGTCTAGGTGCCTAATTGCCATAAATAACTGGATGAGTGTTAATTTCCAATTAGTTAAACAAGGATAAAACAGAAATCCTCTTAGTTGGCCCTAAACTCAAAATGGAGAAAATCAGCATGAACCTTGGTAACCTGACTTCCCTGATCAATCCTGAAGTAAGGAGCCTAGGTGTTATCATAGACTCTGACCTAAGTTTTACCTCCCATCTTAACAAGGAGACCAAAATATCTTACTTTTGCCTAAGAAATATTGCATGCATTCATGCATTTGTTACAACTAGATTGGATTACTGCAAGACCCTCCTTACAGGTCTCCCAATAAAGTCTTTAGAGAAGATTCAACTCATCCAGAACTCAGAAGTGAGACTCTTAACAAGAACCAAGAGGCGAGAACATATTACTCTAGTTCTGAAATCATTACACTGGCTCCCAGTTTCCCACAGGATTGATTTTAAGGTCCTCCTGCTTGTTTATAAAACTCTAAATGGCTCAGGACCAGCCTATTTTACAGACTCTCTAAAATCCTATGTTACCCAAAGGGCACTCAGAACTTCCACAGCTAACCTGCTAATGGTACAAAATTCCACTCAAAGAAAAATTGGATATGCTACCTTTTTAAAATATGCTCCAAAACTGTGGAACACAATACCAAAACATATCAACGAAGCACCATCTATTGATATATTCAAAAAACACATCTTTTCACTATAGCATTTAACTAACCCAGCACTCAAATGCTTTTTATTCCTTCCTTCTTTTAATTTGTTCCTTTAAATTTCATATTTCTATTTCATTGCCTGCAAATGTGTTCTATGCTTTTTATGCTTATTTTTTTATTGTAAACATTTTTTTATGCTAATTTCTTCCATTTTATTTGACTTTTATTGATGTAAAGCAATTCCTTGTATGAAAGGTGCTATATAAATAAGGGTTTATTATTATTATTATTATATACACTAGAGAATTCTATAAAGTCCAACAAAAATAGGTGTGTCTTGTTTGTCCAATGTTGTAAAACAATCCTGCCTTGGTTTGGTGTCATTGGGTCACATGACATGGAAATTATTGAATAAAATCAAGACATTTCCAAACGAAATTGCTGTTTTTATCATAAAGATATTCATATAAAATACAGAAAGCACTAAAGTCAAACAAAAAGATGTGTGTCTTGTTTGTCCAGTGTAGTAACACAATCCTGCATTGGTTTGGAGTCACATGATATGGAAGGTATTGGAGAAAACAAAGATATTTCCTTAGGACATAGCTGTTTTTTTCATAAAACATATTCACATAAATTAAAGAAAGCCCAAAAATCCAGCAAAAAGAGGTGTCTTGTTTGTTCAGTGTAGTAATACAATCCTGCATTGGTTTGGAGTCACTGAGTGACATGACATGGGAGGTATTGAAGAAAATCAAGACATTTCCATACGAAATTGCTGTTTTTTCATAACAAATATTCATATAAATTAAAGGAAGCACTAAAATCCAAAAAAGAGGTGTGTCTTGTTTGTCCTGTGAAGTAATAGAATTCTGCCTTGCATTGGAGTCACTGTGTCACATGTCATGGAAGGTTTTGAATAAAAAAGACATTTCCATAGGAAAATGCTGTTTTTTCATAAATATATTCATATAAAATATAGGGTATAGTCCAACAAAAACAGGTGTGTCTTGTTTATCCAGTGTAGTAACACAATCCTGCATGTATAAGGAATTAATTTGCAATTGCGACCTCGAAAAATGACAGTGGTGAAAGCCAGGGTTCTAAATTAACCTTATCTTCTACAAGCCAAACGGCTAGTGAATGCTCAAATTTTACCAGCCACTCAAGACACAGATTGTATATCAGTATAACTTATGTTGTTTTCTAACAATACAAAATAATGATGTATATAGATTTTTTGCATTTTCTTTGTCTGGACAAGCTCAGTTGACAGTGTAATTAGAGTGGCTATTGCAAGTCTTAGCTAATGCATGCTGTTTTGTTACTTCAGCTAGAATTTATGGCAATTATGACACATTTTATTTCTCTGAACTGTTATACTTTATTTCACTGTTCCACATTTGTCTTATCAGTTTTTTCTCCCACAGTATAGCTATATTCCTAATGTTAACAAGGCTGTTTTGTTGACATTCAGATACCTCGACCAGACCCTAACCATTCATCTTGACCCAAGATAACTACTGTACTGTTGGACCATCGTTTAAGCATTTTTATTAAAAGGTAAATGCATCGTTAGTCAAAAATATTTAGTTATTGGGCTGCAAGGAGGAGAATATTGGAAGGAGTTGAGGGGCAAGCAGAAAATTGCAGCTGCATATGTTACTTCACTTGCTGTTATTGCAGATTTTGAAGTAAAGCCATACAGTATAATCAGGAAAGTGTTGAGGCCAGTGGAATTATGAGCTGGAATGTAAAATTGGTGTGATGCCAAAATGTACTGAAAAGTATCAAAAGTAAAAGTACAGAGAAAAAAGACAGAAATTGTTTTCTTTCTCTCTCCAAGCTTTATTTATTTTCCCCCTACATCACATTGAACATTACGGAAGAGGATTAGGGCCACATGTGAAAATTTTATTTGAGTTCTGAGAATAAAGTCAGAATTCTGAGAATAAAGTCAGAATTCTGAGAATAAAGTCAGAATTCTGAGAATAAAGTCAGAATTCTGAAATTAAAGTCAGAATTCTGAGATTAAAGTCAGAATTCTGAGATTAAAGTCAGAATTCTGAGATTAAAGTCAGAATTCTGAGAATAAAGTCAGAATTCTGAGAATAAAGTCAGAATTCTGAGATTAAAGTCAGAATTCTGAGAATAAAGTCAGAATTCTGAGAATAAAGTCAGAATTCTGAGAATAAAGTCAGAAGTACCTGTAAGGAACACCCTCAGTGAGTTTCACTTCACTTTGCCTCCCGGTCATGCATGCAGGAGCACTCTGTGCTCTTTAAAACAAAGTACAGTCTTATGCAAACGTTTAGGCACCCCTGATGATTTCCATTTATAAATAATTGGGT
>JACXGM010038623.1:0-10788 GCA_016801145.1 Umbra pygmaea
TTGCATAGTTTCTGTTATCTCTAAATTATCCAGGCCATCACATAAGGATAAAATATACGTTGCATAGTTTCTGTGATCTCTAAATTATCCAGGCCATCACATAAGGATAAAATATATGTTGCATAGTTTCTGTGATCTCTAAATTATCCAGGCCATCACATAAGGATAAAATATATATGTTGCATAGTTTCTGTGATCTCTAAATTATCCAGGCCATCACATACGGATAAAATATATGTTGCATAGTTTCTGTAATCTCTTCATTATCCAGGCCATCACATAAGGATAAAATATATGTTGCATAGTTTCTGTAATCTCTAAATTATCCAGGCCATCACATAAGCCTCCCTGTAATTGCCTCCAACCTCAGCATCCCCTCTGCTAATGAGGTACCTACTGTACATGGGATCTCATATCTACCCACTAATGAGGTACCTACTGTACATGGGATCTCATATCTACCCACTAATGATCTCACTAACTGCGTGTTTCTTTGGACAGAAATGTCTGCTAAAATGGCCTACATATCAAAAGTTAAATGTTAACGAAATGTATTCTTCCCTTGGAATACCGTCTTACCATGTCTTCCGATGTGTTATGAAACCTTGGCCTGGTTTAGAATAGGAAGAAGAGGATGGGTGGGGTGACAGCTTATTCATTTGGAATCATGCGTTACATTGACCACAATTAAACTGGTCATCAATCTAACCAAATATGTTTTGTTTCCGGTTCAGGACTAACGTAACTATAGCCAGTCAAGGCACACCAGGGCAATATTTTCAGATAAGAAAATGGAATAATAAAAGTGTAATACTTTACAATATGTTGCAAAAGATTATGTTTAAGGAGCTAGAAGAGGAAGAAAACAAAGAAAGGATGGGAAGACCTATTCTAGAGCATATTGTGCTTAGTGGATTATTATTACCAGCTTTTTCCACTTAAAAAATCTACAATATGGCCAGGAATTCCAAACATTGTATTGGACGAGGAAGGAACACTTTATGTAACTGAGTGAATAGTCTTTGCCTGAATAGTGTTTAACACTGGCTTGGCATATGGGCTGGTAAGGTGAAGCACAGTTAAATAAAACCCTTAATTTGGCCTACATAAACGCCCTGCTTTCGGTTGTAGTCCTCCAGGCAGGCAGACAGACAGTGCACACACACTAGTCATTATAGCACTGGTCTATTTACAGCCCTGCCTGTATGCTGTAACTTTGTTAAAGATGAAACACATTTAAATGAAAGGACATGATTCAGTGGAAGGAGTTTTCCTCAACCCTGATCGGTCGCCTATAGTTAACATAGGGCCCAATAATGGGGTGCAATGCTCCACTTAGAAACAGGCCCGACAGAATGATCGCCCCTCCCAATTCCCTCTAACCCTGCCTTGTCGGCAGCTCTGCAACTCCGTGGACAGATCTGTGGGATGGTGAGTTGCGCGCACATGGTTCATCCAACCACACAAGGGCGTAGCAACGGACATGCAAAGTCCCCCCCCCCCCAATAATAAGAACAATTTGTGAAAAATATATGTTGTTTCCCCTCCAATATCAAACTTGTTCCTACACCCTTGCAACAATATGTTGTCGATTCTTGACACACTGCTCATCTAACACGGAATCCTTTAGTCAGATAATGCACGGAATGATTACGTTCACCAACAGAATTACAGGCGCCCGATCTGAACACAAGGAGTCCTTGGAGAGTGATGTTGCAGGATAGATAGTCTGATTTATCTAATCCAAATTTTGGGCAGTGCTATGCCAATTTGCGCTGCCTCATGCAAGAGGTCCGGGAAAAGTCAGAGAACCCATAGTCAGGCTCGACTCTCATGATGTAGACTTTCCTGCAATGCAGCTGTAGACTGTCCTGCAATGCACTATGCCATGTGGACCTCTAAGTCGATTTGTTTTGTGATGTGGCCAAACGTTTGTGTGTGTTGTTTTTTCTTCACCTACCTTTCTTCACCTACAAATAAACAAACAGTTACTTCAAGGAATATTCCTTGTAAATTTACCACGCACACATTTCTTTGTCTAGAAATATTATAACTTTGCTTATGATTACATCTTATATACTGTAAACCGTTCTTCTGTTACTAAGGTGCACAGTCGCATCAGATGATGGATCCATGATCTGGTTTGAACTTTTACTTTTTTTATTGTTTTACTATGTACGACTGAACACTACAAAACCATGATTGCATGTGGTGAAATATTCCTTTAATGCATTTATAGGTATGAATAATGTAAAACATGTAAATAAAGAATAATTGCATGTAAATAAAGCTTTCGTGTCATCGTAAGAACCATTTGAACTTTCAAGGCATATATATATATATATATATACACACACCAATGATCAGCAAGTACATAGAGACCTGGGAACATTACTTCTAGACACAAACTCTTCACAATGATAATACATTGGTATTTATTCGATATATACTTATTTCAGGCCACCAAAAGTAGTACAAGTACATATTTGTATTTATTTTTTCACTGAACACACAATGATCATGTAGTGCAGCTGCAGCTGTTAAAACACTGGTTTCAGCATGCGGCCACAGAGTTCAACCATGTTCTGGGGTCCATGTTACAGCACAAATGGATGGAAACACATTTCCATCTATAACCTATGGTCACATAAGTATACAGTACTTTTGCCAGCCCTCAGTGCCAGAACCAGTTCAAGGGCTATACTTATCTATTCATGTTTGGTTAACACATTAAATAAATACAATCAGTTTATGTAGCTTTTCATGCTTTACAATAAAGAAATAGACATGTTCAGTGAAGAGTCAATGACTCACATAGAGACGGGTGACAAATTAAATGAAAAAACAACCTAGTGTTTCAGTATGGTTTTGGGTCACCGTGAGCTTTAGTACTTCTTGGCATGGATTCTACAAGTCTCTGGAACTCTACTGGAGGGATGGAACACCATCCTACCAAAAGATATTCTTTCATTTGGTGTTTTAATGATGTTGGTGAAGAGTGCTGTCTAACACGTTGGTTCAAAATCTCCCTTATGTGTTCATTCCGGTTGAAATCTGGTGACTGCGAAGGCCATATCATATGATTTACATCATTTTCATACTCATCAAACCATTCAGTGACCCCTCCTGCCCTGTGGATGGGGGCGTTGTCATCCTGGAATTGACCACTCCCATCAGCACAGAAATGTGTCAGCATAAAGGGGATGACTCAGAATGACTTTGTAATGATTTGCTGTGATGCTTCCCTCTAAGGCACACGTATCAAAGTGCTTCATCAGAGGGCCTAGTGTATGCTGTTTTTCTGTTTCTCCTTTCAATTGGTGCATTTTCCACGTTTACTACGTTTCAGAAGCAGCTTCCTTTTTCCACCACTTGTCATTGTGCGTACGCATGGTCAAGTCTGTGAGTAGATTTACCAACATTCACAGCAAAAGTTAATCTTGATAAATACCACACTTTGCATAGAAATGATCTATGCATGGTTTATGAATACGAGCAGATTTGTGCGTATGCACGCTTGATTAATGAGCCCCCTGGATTAAAAGGGGAAATGTTCATTTGGTTAACAGGAGCAATTGTGCTGGAGAATTATAACCACTGTCAAAACCATGTACATATCTTTGAATGACTCACCATCAATGTTTTATAACCTTACATTTTCAGTTTGTTTTAAAGCTTATATTTTTTTCGCATGAAGGCGATGCACTTCCTATGGTTTAATCTTTTTATTTTATTTTATCTTTTAATTTAATTGTATTATTTTGTTGCTAAAGCTCTATGTACAGCACTTTGGTCAGTGCAAGCTGTGTTTAAATGTGCTTTAAAAATACATTTTACTTATTTACTTACTAATCTTTTTATTTTGGATAATGAGCTTACATTTTCAGATAAATTGTCTTAATGTCTTTGTCATTTAACATGCCTAGACAAAATGAATACTTCAGCACTATTCCTCCAAACCAGTTTGGCCAGTTAAAACTAGAAAGAGTTTGTCAACGATATTGGATATCTGTTCTTTGTTACCCTCCTTTGACCACCATTGGCTGGGTGTGTCAGTCCATCTCCAGCTAGGAAGGCTTCCCAATGGCTTATCATTAAAAATCAACATTTCTCTTGACTCACACAGACTACTTATGTGCGCTCTGTAACTATGGGCAGAACCTCACTTGAGAATTCAATTCATCGCAAAAAACTAGGCGCATAAATTGTCCATCAGTCTAATGCCTTTTATATAGCAATTTGTTTCAGCAGGTCTGTAGAGAGACAGACAGATACCTCAACCAACCACTGACTTATTACCCTTTAAAATAAGATTCATGTGAATGTGAAACTGTTTGAATGTCAGTTAACATAGGATTCAGCTGTCTCAGTCAAATATTATAGCGTATATCTTAAAGGGGAACAATGCCAAACTTCTATAATTTTTGTTTATGTTCCTAAATTGCTTGAAGTTATTTTTTGACCGTCTCCCTCATCAGTAAGCTCTCTTACTCAGGGAGAGCAGGGTCAAGCAAGCGGACTGCTATGGCATAAAGTGATATGGCTCTCTGGACATGAATGTGCTTGATACAACTTTGTGAAATTTGATTATTTGTGTGAAACTTGAATATTCTTTCACAAATAAAATCCCAAAATCAGAAAGCCCAATATCTTTTGGTCCATAAAATATACATTTTCTATAATAAAAGTCAGTGACACATTTTAAAAAGTGTTTTCTCACCTCTGCCAATGAGTGCAGGCTGACAGGAAAATAGAGAGAGACTCAAATGTTTGAAGATCTTTCTTTTCTCCAGAAAATGCTTGTTCAATACACAACACAGATTAAGCAGTCTTGTCATAGAAGAAGCACAAGAAGCCCTGTCTGCTGTCTACCTTATACTCCTACTTTATACAAAAATAAGTTGTGGTTGAGCAGCTAGAGTGGTGACGTTCAGACAGAAGAGTGTGGGTGACAGGTGTGAGGTCACACTGTTGTTCATGTTTAACAATTAGGTCAATTGATGGACAACTGTTATTGTGCCTTAGCAGTGGTCTTCATAGTACGTAGTAGTTTAACAGAAAATGTATGCATTGACCTGTCACAGCTCACAATGATTTCTTGTGAGACAAAGGAGGATCAACAGGTGTCTGGAAACCTTTGAAGGCATTTTAAGCCTATCAGACTCATGCTTGTTCTTCTAGTGTCTCTAGTAGGCCTTGCAAGAGAGGGAACAACAGGAAACCACAAAATGTCACAGACAACTCAACAAATGTCTTACAGTGCAGCAGTAAGACAAAAATATTTAAACTTTTAACAATTATCAAGCAATTGAACTTTCCAGCTCTTAAATGTACAATATGTAACTTTTCTGCATTAAACAATCCTGAATAACTATACTTATGTTATATATATATATATATATACCGTATATACCCGAATATAAGACAAGGTTTTTGTCCTAAAAATAGGCTGACAAATTGGAGGTCGTCTTATATTCGCGATATAGACAAAATCACAGGGAAAACGGAGAAAGCACGGGGAAACAGCAGAGGGCGCCAACACAATAGGCTAATTAATGACAGTGTTATAAATTAAATAAACAATAAATTGCCGCCATGGAGAGATCAAGAGATCATCTTGAGAAAAGCGCTTCAAAAGTTGGTGAAATAAACCAACACGTTCGAAACAGTTATATCATTCATTTCTGAACTCATTGACAGAGTGCACTTGATTTTGTGACATTAATCCAAATATTTAAATGTGCTATATGTAAAACGGACAGCCAGCGTTAAAAAATGGGTACTCCCAGAATCGAAACTAATGTGACGAACAAGATCAGCGCAATCATGACAAGCGAACGGTGTTTTACTACGTCTATGGTCATGGAACCGTTTAGAAACATGCATAGTTTTTTTTAGGTTGTGTAGAATCTCTATGATCTCGTTCGTTTGTTTGCTGATTCCATGGCTGTAACGCGCTGGGTTTGCGTTTTTACAGGTATGCCTGGCAATCCGTTCGTGCTGTCAAAATGGGCAGTTGATAACAACACACAGGCCAAAACATAAACATAAATTCCGTGTCGGAACGCACTTTTCCAAAAGAAAAAATACTGACATTAGCATTGTTTTCAGAAAATATAGTATTTCAGCTTAACATGTTTCCTTAATATCTGATGAGGCATTGGCGTCATTTTTGGATTTATTACAGTACATGTATTACATTATAGCACATTTAATGAATGGTGTTAAAATGTTGTTGTTTTTTTTCAATTAATTATCACTAGAATTTTCAAATAAAATTATTTTCTGTTGAAAACCAGATTTTTTCCCAAAAAATATTTTTTGTCCCCAAAAATAAATCTGGAAAATGGGGGGGTCGTCTTATATTCAGGGTCGTCTTATATTCGGGTATATATGGTATTTTGTTGTGTACTTACATTATCCCAAATGTTTACACCAACTATCAAACCCAGAGAAATTTGAAATGGAATTTGAAGACACGGGACGTTTCGTTTTGTCATGCATCAATGGCGTCAAATATCCTTTGACTCCTCTAGTTGCTCTAATTTCCGGGGAACCACCTAATGACATTACATAAAGCGAATAACCGTAACTAAACATAACGTGAATAAAGGTATAATATGTTTAACAATACACACTGCTGGTGCTAGCTATAGGCCACAACCATTTGCCTGGCATATTTTGCCGGCAACACAAATTCGAATTTTCCCGCTTCAAAATAATAGCGATCGTAAGTCATTCCAATAGTCATTGTTCATTCATTGCATAGATAGATAGTGTGTCCATGTTCATGTGTTGGTAAAATAAGTCTATTGTTGGTTAAAACAGACTCTAGTGAATGTTTTTCAAATGTAATAATTTTTTCACGAGACACTGACAATATATTAAATCAAATTGTGTGTACAACATTTGTTTCTGTTTTTAATAACTTATTGAAAACATGTTAAATTATTATTTTTGCTATCACATGCTCTTATTATTTCTTTACACACAATACAATTGTATTTGGTTACAATTCACTAGCTTTATAATTAATTAACAATTAATATTGCAATTAATTAAAACAAGCGCTATTGTTTTGAAAAAACAAAGATCTGAGTTTGCGTTGCTGGCATAATGGTGTTATTGTTTTGATTGAGGTCAAAAACTACATATTGTACCTTTAAGGCCCAAAAGGCCTAAACATGTTCAAACACAGGTCATATATCATAAGTAAGTATACTATTATGATACAAGTGTCAGGAACCTGGGTTCTGAACACAAACACAGATCAGACCAGTTAGGTGGTGAAAAAAGATGAGTATTTATTGACCATAGTATTATAATGAGAATGGTTACATCAGACGTGCAGACAGGTGAGTACAGATGGTGGGAGGCTGGTGAAGACGGGAGTCCCGGTGAGGCAGGCATAGTGATCGTGAGAAGAGAACTGACGAATGGTTTGATGAATGGCTGACAGGTAGTATTGTTACACAGATGGTAGACAGGTCCGGTAGCCAGGCAGGTGAGACAGAGGTGAACATACTGAGGCAAAAATCTGATAGGCCGGCAGACTGAGATGAACAAGGCAAACTGAATATAGCAAAATCACAACGGTCTGAAGCACAAGCACAACATACAGACTGTGACTACCGATCCGGCAGGGGCTGGATGTCAGGTCTCGACTTAAGTAGGGTTGTAATGATGATCAGGGCCAGTTGTGGTGATTTCTGATGAGGCACAGGTGAGGGCAGACTCAGGTAATCCTGGAATTCCCCCCTTACACTCTTTGCCTGGCAACCAGAACGGGGCCCATTCAGGAATACAAACACAACACAAACACAGACAGACAGGAAAACAGACTCATGGGGACGGGGTCGTGACAACAAGAAATACAACTTCCACTACACTTCCACATTGGCATAGATGTTAAAATGATATCCCTGAAACCACACAACTGACATTTATTATGCAAAATGTATATTTTGTACTAAATGCAATTAGGCTTCCAGATTTTTTGTGAAACTACATTTGTGTTTCAAACACGATTGTTATTTCACAAAGTTGTATCAGCACCAGGGGCACTCCCAAGGGGTGGCCACCCTGATACATCTGCTGGCCCCCCTTAAAAAAAGTCTAAACAAGTCTCTTTTACAGCTGAGCCCTGTATTGCAACAATTTAAACCTACACAATGTTTTTATATATAAAATAGAAACGTAAACAAAAACAACCACAACAATAATAATATATTTTTTCAGAGATATAAACTGTCAATTTGAAGAAAAATGAATCGCTTAACATATGTACAGTATATTCAGATACATAACACATTAAAACAGGATTGTTGTTAAACACAAAATGTTATCTGTACAGGTATTAGTCTATGCAGATCAGATAATTAGTAACGTTAACTGTAAAATAAGAAACCACGTATATCCATATGCAATTTCTTAATTATCATATTGACGTAGTTTTCAACTAGCCTATACAGTATAATACACCAGCATAATAGAATTCCAGAAATTCAGTTATGGCTTCTGGTTTTGGTGTGCCACTCCATCATTTTCAGTGGCCCCATCTGGCTACACCTATGAACAATGTCTGGGAGCGCCATTGTCAAGTGCATTCATGTAAACAGACCCATATAACCTTATGCCGTAGCACTCCCGCTAGCTCGATCCTGCCCTCCTGAGAGAGCTGACAGATGAGGGAGACAGTCAAATAATTACTTGAAGCTATTTAGGAACATAGACAATTTATAGAATTGTGTCATTGTTCCAATTTGTCATTTAATAGAACTTGTTCATCCTAAAATGGGGTCATCGACAGGCCATGGTCCTCCAGGATGTTATGTCCTGTAAAATTGCACAGTGAAAGAATAATACCAGTTTGCAGATTTATTTTTTTCCCCCCATGATATCCCCTGTAATCCTGCTCTTTTGACAAGCGTATATATTTACCGAACAAATGCTTACAATCTACTAACCTATTTAGTTTTCTACCCTGCTCTCCATCTGAGCCCAGGCTCCCTCGGCAGAGGCAGCAGAGAATATTGCCATATAGAGTCTCTACTGATCCCTAAAGCAAGTGGGTAACAAGGTTGGCTGCCAACATCATTGGCAACTGCAACCTGCTCTCTGGCCCTGGTAACTGAGTACTGGGTAACCATTAATGTCGGCTGTGTTGAACTTCCTTCAAAACTATAAATAAACAGTTTATCCAGGAAATCCAGGTGGGCATGCAATGTGTGCTCAGTAAGACAGCAGTGACGTCAGTCACAGACATTCCAGAATAAATTCTGCAGCCTATTTAAATAATCAGGTGTACTTACACAGTCTGTTGCATGCCGGTCACGCGTGCAGGGAACCTCTGTCTACCCCCCACCTCTACCTGTTTGGTTCTGTTTCCTTTTGTTTGGTACCTTGCTCATTGCCTATACATATTGTTATTTATATTTGTATTAATCTATGCCAAGACATCAGTTGTTGCATGGTTCTCATTTAGTGGTCAACTAACATGTGGCATTAAGGTAACTATGTGGACCGTAAATATATTTTATATTTTAATATCATAATGTTAGGGAAAAGAATGATCACATTAGCTTACTGGCTTAAATGCTCTATTGAATACATACCCTAGGATCACATCCAGCCCAGCGTGGGCTGGCATGGAAAGATGAACTGTGACGTGGACATGTGTTTAGAGGAGTTTATGCCCAGTGCATTGATAAAGATAAGTGTCTTCCCCGCGTTACGGGTCGTATTTAGGTATCCTGTGTGTACAGTTGATCAGGCGTACGTATTATGGATATCTACTACTAAGTGTCTTTCCCACGTTACGGGTTGTATTTAGGTATCCTGTGTGTACAGTTGATCAGGCGTACGTATTATGGATATCTACTACTAAGAGTCTTCCCCACATTACGGGTCGTATTTAGGTATCCTGTGTGTACAGTTGATCAGGCGTACGTATTATGGATATCTACTAAGAGTCTTCCCCACGTTACAGGTCGTATTTAGGTATCATGTGTGTACAGTTGATCAGGCATATGTATTATGGATATTGTCATGTTTCCTCCATGTAGCAAAAAGAGACAGGCGCGAAGGTTGAAATAATCCAAATATCTTTTATTTCCCTCAAAGTAAAGACTGCCACGTGGGGAAAAAAACGCTAATACGGAGAATAGGACTCGTAACAGGGAACATTAACCGACAAGAGACAAGACCAAACACTAGACCTAAATACACTTACTAACGAAGATAATGTACAACACCTGGACATGGAAATTAACTAAACCATGATCTATTGGTTAACTAAAACATGTGACAAGACAAGGGAGTGAGGGCCGGGAACCTAAACCCAAAACAAAGCACACCGGGAGACATCTCAAGACAAAACAAGGCAAGGCACAAAAGGGACACTAGGGGGAACAATTACACCACACACTGGGAGAGAACCTATATACATAACACACATAACAAAACAGTACAACTAAACCCCCGTAAATATATACTGAACACATGAGACATAACAGAACACAAAAGAGGGGCATATTATACAGCCCATACAGGGCTGAACGTGACAGTACCCCCACTTAAAAGCTCACCACACCAAGGGGGGGCAACAGAAAACTCGGGGTCAGAGGGAACAGAGGACGGCCCGGGGTCAAGAGGGACAGAGGGCGGCCCGGAGTCAGGAGGGACAGAGGGCGGCCCGGAGTCAGGAGGGACAGAGGGCGGCCCGGGGTCAGGGGGGACAGAGGGCGGCCCGGGGTCAGGGGGGACAGAGGGCGGCCCGGGGTCAGGGGG
>JACXGM010038624.1:0-10789 GCA_016801145.1 Umbra pygmaea
CTGTCCCAGCGCCAGTGTCTGCCCCTGTCCCAGCGCCAGTGTCTGCCCCTGTCCCAGCGCCAGTGTCTGCCCCTGTCCCAGCGCCAGTGTCTGCCCCTGTCCCAGCGCCAGTGTCTGCCCCTGTCCCAGCGCCAGTGTCTGCCCCTGTCCCAGCGCCAGTGTCTGCCCCTGTCCCAGCGCCAGTGTCTGCCCCTGTCCCTGCGCCAGTGTCTGCCCCTGTCCCAGCGCCAGTGTCTGCCCCTGTCCCAGCGCCAGTGTCTGCCCCTGTCCCAGCGCCAGTGTCTGTCTGTCTGTCTGTGTCTGTTTGTGCTGTGTTTTTGCAGTTTCCTGTGTCTGCTGTGGTTCCGGTGCCTGGTGCGCCTTCGCCTCGGCTTCCGCTTCTCCCTTGCTCGGCCGGACCTTCGCCTGCCCGGACTCAGCCTTCTGGTCCGTCACTGCTGCCTCCGTCCTCCGGACCGCCGTTGTTTCTTCGTCCCTCTGGTCCGCTACTGCTGCCTCCGCCCTCCGGCCCGCCGTTGCTGTTTCGTCCTTCCGGCCCGTCGCTGCTGCCTCCGTCCTCCGGACCACCATTGATTCTTCGTCTCTCCGGGCCGCTGCTGCTGCCTCCGCCCTCCGGCCCGCCGTGGCTCCATCCTCCAGGCCTGTCTACTTGTCTGCTTCGCCCTGGTGTGCCTCCGCCCGCCTGGTTTCTGCTGCTGCGGTCTCCTGCCTGGGTCTTCTGCCACCTGGTGTCCGGTGGCATGTCCACCTTTTGGCGCCTCAGGAGCTGCGCCTTGGGCGGGGGGTTCTGTAACGTTTCCCAGTTCCCCTTCCCTGGAAACTGCCACTTCCATGTTCTCTTGTGTTTAGAACTACAATTCCCATTCCCCAGTTATACTTCCTGTGGACTACAGCTTCCTTAGCCATGCATGTTTAGAACTACAATTCCCATAGCCTGGACTCAATCAGCCTAATTCTGTACACCTGCACTCACCAAGTCCACATATAAAGCACACACTCTTCGCGAGGTATTTGTAAGTACAGTTTTCTTTTACTGAGCATTCATTCATGTATTGTTGTTATGGTCTGACCTCTGCCTTGTTCTTGGATTATTCTGCCTGTGGATTTCCCTATTGTACCTTAGCCATATATTTGCCATTTGCTATTCCGGTCTGACCTCTGCCTTGTTCTTGGATTATTCTGCCTGTGGATTTCCCTATTGTACCTTAGCCATATATTTGCTATTTGCTATTCCGGTCTGACCTCTGCCTTGTTTTTGGATTATTCTGTGCCTTATTCCTTGGACAGTCATTCCTGTTTAAAAATAAACATTGTTCTACTTTTACATTTGGAGTGTATCATTACAAGGCTACACACGTAATTGTGTAGGTGAGGGCGTTATTTAATGAGATAACATTTCCTATTTTTTCATGCATAGCTTAAGCATGTGGCCTTTTACTTGGTTTCTCAATTTGACACTCAAGCAAAAAAATTGCACACCCCTGCACTAGTCGCAGATCCTAGCTGGCGAGCGTCCCCTATAGGGCAGGGCAATAGGACGATTACATTGCCTCTCAAAGATGGACAACCATGTGCAATATCAAAAACAATGTTTTGTTAAAATTGAACTTGACTCGTGCTGCCTTATCGCGCGGCACACAAACCTACAGCCCAGTAAGATGGGTAAAATGACTAACACCTAATCTGGTGTTTTCCTTATTTGCTGTAGGCCATAGCCTTCATTTTCAACAAAATATGTGGTAGGCTATTGAAATAATGCAAGAAAACAATGAAAATGAATTGTAGAATTAGCCGAGTGCACCACAAAATCTGTCATCTTATTTAACAGATTTATTACGCTTTTTAATGATTAACTATGTATTTCTGTGCAATAGGGTTCCATTTCAGAAAGTATTTTTGCAAATAGGCTATAGACTAATATTGGGAAAGGGATAGAGACATCATCGCAAAACAAGATTGCAAGATAGACTAATGAGAGTCGTGTCGGATTTTGTCACAGTCAGGATGTGTCAGGTTTTGTCACAAACAACTTTAATTACGAGAGATATAAAGACAACATTTATAGTACGGCATTCTACATTTATAATAAAGGAAACCAGTGTTTGTGTATCAAAGTAACACATGTCAAAATGATTTGGATTTATTAATTATTTTACATTTGAAAAGATTTAGTATATTTATATTTTTGGTTACACTTTATTTGGAGAGTCTGACATTCCACTACAGATAGTTTGTTGATGATATGACTATCAACAAACTATCAACAAACCATCTGTTGATAAGCAACTAATTGTGTATTTTAAGGGTAGGGGTAAGTTTAGAATATGTTTTAGGCTAATGGTTAAGGTTAGGTTTAACATAAGGGGAATGGTTAAGGTTAGGATTAGGGTTAGGGTTAGTAGATAGTTTGTTAAAATGTTGTTGATAGTATGCAGATAATATGTAGAGCATCTAGAGATGGACTCTCAAAATAAAGTGTTACCATATTTTTTTACAATTGACTACGTTTAGATGTAGCCTACTGGATTTCCTTTTCTTTGGACTGAAAATGAAGAACTGCCAACTGTCAAATAGCAGGTGAGGAAGATTGAAGAGGTTTTTTTTCCCACAACATCGTTTAAAATGTTTTTTCTTCTCTCGGATCTGATTAATCAAAAACGGAGTTCAAGACTGACCAAAACAGTCGTAAAGTAGGCTAAGAGGACAGAGTTATATGTAGATTTTACAAAATAATTTAGAAGGTTACCATAGTACAGTCATGGTCAAAGGTTTTGAGAATGAAACAAATACAAATTTTTACAGCAAGTCTGCTGCCTCAGTGTTGTTGATGGCAAATTGCATATACTCCAGAATGTCATGAAGAGTGATCAGATGAATTGCAATGAATTGTAAAGTTTCTCTTTGCCATGAAAATTAACTTAATCCAACAAAAAAACTGACAGGAATTAAAAGGACCATTCTGAATCTCGATGAATGCTGAATTTACATCAGCCATCTTGCAAACAGACAACCGTTTAGCACTTGCCCCTCCCACAGGAAGCAAATTTTGCCTCAAACTCGTGTCTATTTCGCTTCAAAAGCTCGCTTTAATCACGCGTCCTATTCGCTTTGGACACGCGAGTGGATTCAAACTGTTCAAGCGTCCAACTAGATGTGATAAAAGTGAATTTCATGCTCAATTTGCATTCGGTCTGAACGTAGCATTAGAATAACAAACTGGAAGATTTTAAAGGATGGTGGTGCTTGAAATCATTGTTCTTCCTCCTGTCAACCATGGTTACCTGCAAGGAAACACGCGCTGTGATCATTGCTTTGCACAAAAAGGGCTTCACAGGCAAGGAAATGTCTGCTGGTAAGATTGCACCTAAATCAACAACTTATCGGATCATCAAGAACTTCAAGGAGAGAGGTTGTTGTGAAGAAGGCGGCAGGGTGCCAAAGAAAGTCCAGCAAGCACCAGGACCATCTCCTAAAGTTGATTCAGCTGCGGGATTGGGGCACAACCAGTGCAGAGCTTCCTCAGGGATGTCAGCAGGCAGGTTTGAGTGTATCTGCACGCACAGTGAGGCGAAGACTTTTGGAGGCCTGGTGTCACAAAGGGCAGGAAAGATGCCACATCTCTCCAGGAAGAACATCAGGGACAGACTGATATTCTGCATAAGGTACAGGAATTGGACTGCTGAGGACTGGGGTCATTTTCTCTGATGAATGCCCTTTCCGATTGTTTGGGCCATCTGGTGAGCGTTACCACTCCTGTGTCATGCCAACAGTAAAGCATCCTGAGACCATTCATGTGTGGGGTTGCCTCTCACCCAAGGGAGTGGGCCGACCAATCCCTGGTGACAACCAATGCCTTTTCCAGCATGATGGAGCACCTTGTCATAAAGCAAAAGTGATTAAGAAACTAAGTGGCTCGGGGAACAAAACATTGAAATTTTGGCCAGGAAACTCTGCGGACATTAACCCCATTGAGAACACGTGGTTGATCCTCAAGAGGCGGGTGGACAAACAAAAACCCACAAATTCTGACAAACTCCAAACATTGATCATGTAAGAATGGACTGCCATCAGTCAGGATGTGGCCCAGAATTTAATTGACAGCATGCCAGGGCGGATTGTAGAGGTTTTGAAAAAGAAGGGTCAACACTGAAAATATTGACTCTTTGCATAAACTTAATGTAATTGTCAATAAAAGACAATAAAAAAATCATGGTGTCAAACCGGCATTTTATTATTTATTAATGTATTTACTATAACAACTATAATCCACTCCATTAAAGAGCAACGCATTGGATAAAATTACATTGCTGCATTTTCCTGTTGTTTAAGTTTTGTTTCTAGTTTCACATGTTTTCGTGTATTGTTTTGTGCTCTGTCGCACCATTTGTTGTATTAAACATTGATTAAAATCCTCCAATGTGTTTTACACCTGCATTCCTACAACTATTTCTGACAGCTATATTCGTTTGGAGTGTTTTAATTAAGTTCAGGTTCAGGTGCTTTATTCCTGCCAAATCACCCCTCGTAGCGCACAGAATAAATGCAAATATCGTGGATAGATAAACAATTACATTGTCTATCGACAATATTTAGATATGTCCATTCAACTATGTGTAAAGTCAGATATCACACAGTCCTAGTCCCCTACATGCGACCCAGATGGCTGGGGTGACTTGCGGGGCCCTCCTCATCAGACCAGTCCATCACCGCCGCATCCACCGCAGCCACGCCCATGCCAGTAGCTCCGGCCTCCACAACAATGACAACGGCTTCACCTTCCACAGCAGTGACAACGGCTTCACGTTTCACACCAGTACCAGTGGCTCTGCCCGCTGCGCCAGTGCCTGTCGCTCTGCCCTCCACGCCAGTGCACGTGGCTCCGCCCTCACCAATGCCGGGGGGCCTGCTCACCACGCCAGTGCCTGAGGCACTGACCATGCCAGAGCTAGGGGCTCCGCCCCCCACGCCATGGCCAGGGACCATGCCCCACACGCCAGTGCAGGAGGTACTGAACTCCATGGCAGAGGTAGGGGGTCCACGGTGCTGGACCAGACCCTACAGCAGAGACCAGGGCTCCGCCCCCTATGACTCAACTGGTGATGGCTGCACCGCCCCCACTGCCAGTGCTGGCTGCACCGGATCCTACGGCAGAGACCAGGGCGCCACTCCCTATGACAACAACCAGGGCAGCATTAGCATGTTGAATTTGCAGCATTAGGAGGTCATATTTACTAAAGTCAAACATATCTTAACAGAGCAAGTTACATGTTAACATAGGACCCCTTCTTTGAAATCACCTTCACAATTCCTGCATACATTGAACTTGTAAGTTTATGGAGAATTTCTGCTTGAATTTCTTTGCAGGATGTCAGAATAGCCAGCCTCCCAGAGCTGCTGTTGTGATGAGAACTGTGTCCCACCCTTATAGATCTTTTGCTTGAGGATGCTCCAAAGGTTCTCAATAGGGTTGATATCAGGGAGGATGGGGGCCACACAATGAGTTTCTCTCCTTTTATGCCCATAGCAGCCAATGACACAGAGGTATTCTTTGCAGCATGAAATGGTGCATTGTCACGCATGAAGATGATTTTGCTATGGAAGGCACGGTTTTTGTTTTTGTACCATAGAAGAAAGTGGTCAGACAGAAACTCTATATACTTTGCCAATGTCATTTTCACACCTTGAGGGACCCTAAAGGACCCTACCAGGTCTCTCCTCATGATTCCAGCGAAAAGAACATGACTCTGACACCTCCTTGCTGACGTCTTAGCCTTATTGGGACATGGTGGCCATCCACCAACCATCCACTACTCCATCCATCTGGATCATCCAGGGTTGCACGGCACTCACCAGTAAAAATAAACTGTTGGAAAATTAGTCTTCAGGTAATTCTGGGCCCACTGCAACTGTTTCTGCTTGTGAGCATTAGTTTGGGGTACCCAAATAGTAGGTTTATGCATAACTGCCAGCCTCTGGAGGATACAACACCTTGAAGTTTGCGGGACTCCAGAGGCACCAGCAGCTTCAAATACCTGTTTGCTGCTTTGTAGTGGCATTTTAGCAGATGCTCTCTTAATCCAATGAATTTGTCTGGCAGTAACCTTCCTCATTATGTCTTTATCTGCACAAAACTGTCTGTCCTCTGAATCAGACACAATTCTCTTCATAGTACGATGATCATGCTTAAGTTTTCGTGCAAAATCTTAATGTTTTCATACCTTATCCAAGGCATTGCACTATTTGATGCTTTTCCGCAGCAGAGCTTAATAATGTGCTTAATAATGTGAAACATCTGTAGTTTTCCTTTAATTGGGCTCACCTGGCAAACTAATTATCACAGGTGTCTGAGATTGATTTCAGTGATCCAAAGAGCCCGGAGACACAATACCATCCATGAGTTTGATTGGGAAAACAAAATATTTAATGTCTATGATACTTAATTCCAATTTGCATAATAATTTGGATGCGGTGTAAGTTGAAGGCAGGATGGATCCATTGTTTAATGTTGTTTACACGAAAATCTGAACATACCATCTGAATGTTGCACCAGAATTTGAGACTCATCAGACCAGGCAATGTTTTTCCAATCTTCTATTGTCCAATTTTGGTGGGTCCATACAAATTGTAGCCTCAGCTTCCTGTTCTTGATGTGGTCTGCTGCTGCTTTAGCCCGTCTGCTACATGTTTTGATGTGTTGTGTGTTCAGAGATGCTCTTCTGCATACTTTGGTTGTAATAAGTGGTTATTTGAGTTACTGTTGCCTTTCTATTAGCTCTACCCAGTCTGACCATTCTACTCTGACCTCTGCCATCAACAAGGCATTTTCACCCAGAGAACTTCTGCTCATTGGAAATTTTCTTTTTTTATGACTATTTTCTGTAATCCATAGAGATGGTTGTGTGGGAAAATCCCAGTGGATCAGCTCAGAAATACTCAAAGTCACTTAAAAAAACACTTTCATCCCTATTTCGATGCTTGATTTGAACTTCAGCACTGCAAAAAATCCTGTCTTAAAAATCTTGTTCCATTGGCAAAAAGTATATTTATCTTGTTTTCAGGTCCCAAAAAAATAAAATAAGACATATTTACTTAACAAGCTATATTTGTATTAGATAATAAAACTTGCTTTTAGTAAATATACCCTGAAAATCTGTGAAATATGTCTTGTTCCATTGGTAGATTATTTTACTTATTACAAGCAAGGAATAATTTTTTTACTTATATTTGGAGTGTCATTTTTTGCAGTGTTCAGATCGTCTTGACCATGTTTACGTGCCGAAATGCATGGACTTGCTGCCACGTGATTGGCTTAGATTTGTTATTTGCATTAACAAGAAATTGAAAAGGTGTACCTAATGAAGTGGCTGGTGAGTGTGTCGCAATTTAGAATTCGGTTACACTTTATTTGGAGAGTCCAAAATTCCATCTCTAGGTGCTCTACAGATAGTTTATTGATAGTCATATCATCAACAAACTATCAACAAACTATCAGTTGATAAGCAACTATTTTTGCAGTTTATTGGTAGGGGTAAGTTCAGAAGATGTTTTACGGTAATGGTTAAGGTTAGGCTTAACATTAGTGGAAGGGTTAAGGTTAGGATTAGGGTTAGTAGATATTATGTTAAAATGTTGTTGATAGTCTGCAGATAATCTGTAGAGCATCTACAAATACACTTTTTGGACTATCAAAATAAAGTGTTACCTCCCTTTTAAATTGTCTGGCCAATCATCTGCCAAATGATGGTTGTTTATTGTAGTACAGATATCCAGGAATATACACATGTAAAAATGTTGCAGGGTACGGCCGAAGCGAGTGGCACGTGAGTATAATTATATAGCTTACTTAAACTACCCTGCTCTCATTAGCTGCAGGAAATAGCTTCACATGCTCTCACCAGTGGCACAGGACACTGACAGCTAATATATTCTAAGTACAGAGCGTATGCATACACTTCCAAACTAACGGCAACTCACTTCTCACAATTTACATGACTCTAGTTTATCCCGGATAGCCTTCTTCCTCTCCGTGTAACAATATCACATGTCATACAGTGGGCCCTGGATCCAGCTGTGCAGGGGGCCCTGGTTCCAGCTGTGCAGGGGGCCCTGGATCCAGCTGTGCAGGGGGCCCTGGTTCCAGCTGTGCAGGGGGCCATGGTTTCAGCTGTGCAAAGGGCCCTGGTTCCAACAACCTGAGGAGCTGACCAAAATAAAAAAACATGGCGGACAATTCCTCACTTCAAATCTCAACACCAACTTCCAAATAAGATACATAAGACATGTAAATATAGACCTCGGTTATCCTTACCAGATTTTTGGGAGGAGCTACGGGCCAACCCGATGAAAGTGCGAGGGTAGAGCACCGCATGTGGAGAGAAGCTATGGACTTTGGCTGTAAAATTGGCTGTAAAATTTCAGTGCGCATGCGCGGAGAACATTTTTGGTAACCCTAATTTTAGCTGGCAGCCTAGTCAACTAGTGACCCTTCTACACCAATTCCGTTAGCTAGGCAGCCTAGCAGGCTAGCTGAACCCCTTCTACCTCTAGTCCCACAGGCTAGGCAGTTACGCCGGCTACAGGAAGTAGTACTGTATATTGCTATTATAAAGGTTAGGAAAAAAACAACAAACAAAGGAAGACAGACAGATCATTCTACCCCTTAAAAGTATGGGTCTTTCCTTTACTGAAAGGCAATAGGAAAAAGGAGGAACCTTTTGTCAGGAAGAAGTTTTGCAGACCCAAAACCATAACAGAATCAAAAGAAAAGTTCCTGAGATTCAACAGCTTGCAGCACTCAGGACAACAGCTTCAAGCACTGCTTAGCGCTGTTTGAAGTAAGCCAGTCTCCGTTTCAACTTTGAAGAGAGAGTTCAAGCTGCAGGATTGACTGGTGGATTGAAAGCCATCGCTGAGAAAAAGACACTTATCTGGGACATAAAGCACACCTGTGGACTACTGAAGACTGAAAGCAGGTCTAAATATAATGAGGCCCATAAACACGCTCTGTCTGTGCTCAGATGTAAAAGCAACTAACACCTCCCCTGGGGAAAGCAACTAGCGTCTGGATTCTCATAGCGTTTCAACCAGAGCAATCGCCAGCCGCTAACAGTTGGGGGTCCTAAAAACACATGAGGTGAGCTTGCAATCTGAGGCAAACTGGACGCCAGGCGAGGGCAAGCACAACGATCAGTGCGGTGTACCTTTGCCTTAAAGGACCAATGACCCAAAATGTGAAATCTTCAGTTCATCATGTAAGGTTTTTCTACACAGTCGAAAAGGCGAAAGGATGGTCCCTCAGTGTGTAACACCAACTCTCAAATAAGGAGGTGGGGATGGTCTGTGGCTCTTTTGCTGGATCAAGAATTGTCCATTTAAACAGTGACACCCTGAACCAAAACAGTTACCAAAGCATTTTTCAGCACCATGCAATAACTAGGGTGTATGCCTGTAATTTGGTCAGGGGTTCATCCTACAGCAAGATAAGTACCCAAAACATTTCTCAAGGCAATGTCAAATCTACCTTATAAGAAAAGAACAAGACCATAGGCTTCAAATCATGGAATGGCAGCACAGTCTTGGTTTCCGATGAGTTGGGCTGAAGGGTTTAAGCAAAGCAACTAGGTGCAATCAGGGATGGACAAAGATAGGCTACATCCAAATGTATTTTAAAATAAAATACAACATACCTTAATTTTAATTGTATCAAATGAAGTTCAAGTTAATAATGTACATAATATACATTTCAGAGTTATGAATTAAGGCCTTTTTCAAGGATTAAGGAAGGGTTAACAACTGACAGCTGTTCTGCAGCAACAGAACTAAATTAATCCTTGATATATGTTAACAATTCCTACAGGTGTCCCAACTTTTGTAAATTACGTACAAACTCTCTGTGTGAAAAGAGTTTGAACAGACTGTGATTTTACACACACTTAAGCATTGGTTGGAAGGTATTTTACTGCAGGAAGTAGTAATGTATATTGCTATTATAAACTACAAACAGCTGCCACAACATGTTTTAAAATAAAATACTGTATTATTGTATTTTAAAAATACCATTTATTGGCTTATTTGATCTATCCATTCACTATTACACTGACTTAGTTGATGCTCCTATCTATATATTACATTTTAATCATTTGCTTTTATCCGAAGTACAGGGGTATCCCCCTGGAACAACTTAGAGTTATGTCGGGAATTGAACCTGCAAACTTCCAAATACAAGTCTGACTCCCTAACCACTGAGCTATCTGACACCCATCTGACCCTATCTCTCCCTCCAATCACGTTCTGACTAGCAAAAGAGGGAGAAGGACTTAGTGGTTTTCCATTTTCAAGTACAAGCGCATCTAAAAAAAGGTAAATATCATGGAAGTTATTTTTTACATAATTTAATTCAAAATGGGACACTTTCATGTTGTCACGTCTCCCCTTGTAAATATCAAGAGACAGTTGCGAAGGTACAGGTAATCCAATAGACTTTATTCTTAATCAAAATAAAACAGCCTCGTGGGGCAAAACAATGATACTTCGGTAATTCCAACGTAGTACAGGAAACATGGAGACGCCACAGGAAACATTGACTGACAAGAGACAAGGGGAGAACAACCAGGTTAAATACAAAGACATACTAATTGCTAACTGAATCCACCTGTGGCTAAACGATGACTAAATCCCATAACAACTTCAAAACTAATGACAAGGACTAGACACAAGAGGGCGGCATAGTATACAAACGAAGGGAGCACAAAGACAATACAGAAAAACCCCAACCCATGTGTGACAGAAT
>JACXGM010038625.1:0-10789 GCA_016801145.1 Umbra pygmaea
GTGGTGCTAGACCACTTAAAAAAACAACACTCCTAATGGGTTTGTCTTTTTACATTGATGGCTTGTTTATATTTGGCTTATTTATTCCTTTGTGAATAGTTGTACTGTAGCTACAGTATTTATACAGTATATAAATGTACAGTTTCACTTTGAGGAAAAAAATTGATATAACGAACAACATTGTGTTTTTAAGTCGTCATATGAACTCACAGAAATCCTCCTATGCTTTACTGCTTTCATTTAAAAAATAGTATAAACTACCTATTGTATATTTAAAATACCTTTTCATGCACAAATCCTGAACAGTCTATTAGACAGGTAAATAGATAATGTGGAAATCCCTAACATTGCATTGACCGGGTATTTTCAACCTTGCCGACCGCGTTTTGATTAATTCCAGCGAATTGTAATCATCTAATTATTTAACTACAGTTTATAAGTCAGTAGGCCTAAGTGATGGCTTATTTATTTTTGTCTTATTTATTCCGTGGCGAAAAGTTGTACTACTGTATTTATACAGTACATCAAAGTACAGTTTCACTTTGCAGGATAAAAATGGGTAACGAACAACATTATATATTTACAGTGTACACAGTATAGTGATGATTTGCCTAGCAAAGACACGTAGATGAGCAGGTACCACTTAATTTGGTGTTCGTTATACAGCGAGAGCAAATCTACAAGTTTGTATAGGTTACAATGGTGAGTATTGTATGGAAGCTGGTGACAAAGGGGATGATGGTGTGATCTAATTTGTTGAAAAGAATGTTGGAGGCAAACCTGTAAGTAACATTAGTAACATTACCTAGTCCAAGCCTGAGATTGGTAAGATTTGATTTTAGAAAGATTTTTAGATTTTTTGTTGCAGAGCTGCATACAGAGCTAAAATTATAGGATGCTTCAAAGTCTATCAGAAGAAGTTTTTGTTAAATTTAATTTAACCTTTATTTAACCAGGTAAGTTGACTAAGAACAATTTCTTATTTACAGCAACGACCTGGGAGCAATTAGAGTAAAGTGTCTTGCCCAAGGACATAACAACATTTGGCTCAGTCGGGAATCGAACTGGCAACCTTCTGACTACAAGTCTAACTTCCTAACCACTGAGCCATCTGCACCTTTCTTTTGCCATATGATCTATGAATAACTAATGTCTAGGGAGTGTAGTGGATCATTTCCAATTTATTCCCTTGAGGCTGATTGATTTAGACCAAATGCCCAACCCAATCAACAAGTCAACGGACAAATTTACATAAGACCATGTCACTATAAGTAAATTGCTTGTCATTTTCCATAATTTTTGCTTGTAATTTGGGCTGAAGAGAATGTTATGCATAGTCTGTTATGCATGTGTCAAATATTTAGATACAGTAGATGTCCATTACATATTGAAAAGGCCTTCAGTGGATCAGTGGTTAGGGAGTCAGAATTTCCAGTTGGATTTGGGAGTGTGCCAAATGTCATTGGGTCCTTGAGCGACACACTTAAGTTGCTCCAGGTCTATGACTTTCTGTATCTCCTCGAGAGCATTTGCCAAGAGCATTTGCTAAATTAATAAAATGTAATTTAAAAGATAAATGGAATATCAATGTAATATTACACACAAAAAAGTATTTGGTATTCAGTGATATACAGAAACAAATGGCATTGCTAAATACCACTCTGTAGGGTAAAGACATGGTTCCCTTTTTTTATTTTTTATTAAGTAGATGGTGAAAGGCTTTAATAGTCCAGTTTATATCATTTAAGAGACATGAAAGGTTAATCTTTTTCCCATGCTACACTATCAAGCCAAACATACAGTATGTGGACACCTGACCATCACACCCATATCAGCTTTTTGGACATCCCATTCACATTAACTGTCTTTGTATGTGCACTGTATGTATGTATGTATGTATGTATGTACGTACGTACGTACGTACAGTATGTACAGTATGTATGTATGTACAGTATGTATGTCTGTATGGCATTTCTTTATGTATGTGTTTCCAGGGTGCACTTGTGAATGACACCTAGGTCCCAAATGTGTCTGTAACCTTGTCTGAATCTGCCATGTCATCGTTCATTTACCAGGAGAACGATAAGGTCCTCTATTTTGGCCTGTCTGAATTGAGGTTCCATCTAAATGTATTTGTCACCTAAGCTAGATAGTATGCCCTTTACAGTGAAATTATTACATACTTTTAGGCTACCTCATGATCATCAATACACATTTCTTGCCCATTTAATCTCTCACCATGTAATAATCCATTGTGTGGTGCGCAAAGGAGGAAGACAAATGCAAAGAAGGGATCTGAAAGTAAACAGTGGTTCAATAATGAAAACAGACATTAAGAAAGCAAAAGGATCACGGTGGATCACAAAATGTACTTTCAATAGAATAATTTTCATGCAAAACAACAACTGGCACTAATGCGGAGAGAGGCACAGGCACAGGCGTGGAGGACTGCACTGTTACATGGAAGTGAGGAGTGGGGCTGATGGGGTTGGTGGGAAGAAGGGGACATAAGTCCACCATGCCGTCTACCAGAATATGAAATCCTCTTCTTCCTCTGTGTCATCTTCGTTGACATACTGCCCTTGGTCCTCCTTGCTGTCCTCTCCAAGCGTGTTGTGTGTACCTGTTTGTGCAGCCCCCAAAAAAGTAATTTGGGAAATCATTGTGAGTGTCCTGGGTTTCCCTATCAGTGGTGTGGGGTGAGTAGCTAGCCCATGCCTGCAGTTGTGAGTCTCCCTTCTAGGTCTGTAGCTCCTATCGTCGGCCCCGCCGAACCTACCCAACAGCTGGTAGGGGAATACAAAGGGACAATACCCCTCTTCTACTACCTCAGTGTCAGTGGGTTTTCAGGGATAGCACTCGGACTCCCGTCTGCTATCGAGACTGGCACATATGATATTGTCCAATTAGTCAAAAAAGGGACACTCCTTTACCGCATAATGTCCTACGCATTCCGGTCGGCTCTGTCTCCTTTTTCTTGGGTCGGTTGTTCTGTCAAAATGCATGGTGTAGTGTGATTTAGGAAGGAAGACAAACGCGAAGGCTAAGTATGAAAGTAAACAGTAGTTTAACAATGAAAACACACATATTCAAAGCAAAAGGATCACGTTGATAACAAAACGTACTTCCAGTAGAATAATCTCCACACAAAACAGGTGACAGGAAACAACAACAACCAACAGCTAACAGATCCAATAACAGGTCTTAAATACACTTACTAATTGAATAGTGAAGTCATCTGGACCAGATAATTGCAACATGTGATACAGTATAGTCATATGGCTGGAAAAGTGGGAAAACACATAGGCCCTCATTTATGAAACATGCGTACGACTTAAAACAGGTGTAGGACGGGCGTACGCCAATTCCTACACAAAGCAAGGGATTTATAAATTTGAACGTGAGCGTAGGCTACGATAAAATCTCACGTCTGGTCTGACTTCGTGTACTCAAGCTCTCCAGTGTGACTAGCGGTGTTCATGGTATAACCACCTGGTTCAGTGAATTGTTGTACCAGGGATCATTGATGGATGTTTGTTCATAGCAACTACCCCATATTGCAAGTTACATTTCAGAATTACGAATAAATGGTATACCCCACACTGCTATTAAGTGGAGTATTTTTTCCCTTTCACCTCGAGGTGGCCTAGAAAATGAGGGCTGAAATTAGGCAAACAACAATATTATATATACAGTATATATATTAGGTTAGATTTGTATGTGATTGGTGAAATGTTTATGCAGTCGCCTATTAAAACATGCGCTTTGGCAGTCCTGGAAGAGAATCTTAATAGGCACTCTCCATGGTTTTTAGCCACCGGGACCTTTCAGCTGGAGATCAGGGACAGGTCTGGTTTCTCACATCCAACAACAGTCAAAGTATGCCAGCAGTTTTGGGGGATATTAAGTCCCTTTCTAGTATTCAATTTCCTTATGATGATGCTCAGCAAACTATGATTAAAAGACAATTTTATGAGATCGCTGGGTTTCCAAATGTGATTGGGGCGATTGATTGTACTGCGTCTTTAGCCACCATCCATGAATGATTACACATTTATCAATCGCAAAAACTTTAATTCAATCAACATTCAGATCATATGTGATGCCAGGATGTTTGTTCTGAATATGGTAGCCCGCGGGTGGGACGCGTGACTCTTATATTTAAAACTGCAGCATTGAAACAAGGCTACAGGAGGGCGCACTGCATGGCTGGAGTCATCTCCTCTGTGAGGTACGCCCTTGTACAATTATTATAATAGTTCTACATAGTTCTTTGGTGAAATGGTTGGATTTGATTCCTCTAGGTGACAAAGGTTATGCCCTGACTGAGTACCTTATAACACCGCTTGCAAATCCCCAAACAAGCAGGAGCGCAGGTTCAACAGTGCGCACACACGCACACGAACCACAGTAGAGTGATGTATAGGTTTGCTCAATGGCAGGTGGCTCTGTCTTGGGTAAGCGGGGTGGGGTGGGGGACTGCTATACACACCAGAGCAGGCCTGCAACATAATTATGGCATGCAGGGTTCTCCACGATATTGCGCTGGAGAACGGTGCCATTCAATGAAGATCAGTGGCCACAACAGCCACCATGGGGGGCTCTGCAAAGGAGACAGGATCTTATTCTGAGCTTCTAATATAATAAGTGCTATCTTGGGTAAGAAAGCTACTTAAAAAATACAATGTGGAATGTTCAGTGAAAATAATTTATTTAGGTTCTCGTTAATCGCTTTCAATGACTATAGCAGTAACATCAAAACCGCATTTTACTTTAACAATCGATGCCTGATATTAAGCTTCCAAATAAAACCAAGCGGTTGGCCTGCATCTGAGAAATTCCTTTTCTTTGCCGGATGTTGCTTATCCATGTCGTAAATTCTAAGGGCGAGGCCTCTAACCTGTGCATATATGTTGGTGTGATATTTAAATTACAATTGATTTCAACCGTCTGATTTATCAACACCCGTTCATTTGTACGCTGGAATTGGATTGTCGTAAGATGATTTCTGCACTCAGTTCTACATTGGTTTCTACGCACATTTGATAAATGAGGGCAATAGACACTAAACCAATGACACAAAGAGAAAAACTGGTCCTTATCCATCTCCTGAGGGGGTGACCCTGACATACCAGCTGTGTAATAGGGTTACTAAATCAGCCCCTGATTACAGTAGATGGGAAGAACGATCAAATGCAATGTAAGTGGCTATGAGGTCCAGTGATTAATATAAGGCTTCTAAACAATATGCTATTATGTTTTCCGTAGACACTGATCTGGGTTTGCTATCATATTCTTCCTTTAATTGCTAAGGTTATGATTAGGTACGGAAGTTGATCACAAACCAACACCTGGGGGAAACTAGGGCTGTTTTATTAGAAATGTTTCTGGGCACATAATGGGCTGAGTCGCTGCCTTGCAGGATAAAATATGCCATCACAGTCAGTGGTTCGAACCTGACTATGGCTTCTCCGTCTTTGCCCGGACCTCCTGCATGAGGCAGCGCAAATTGGCATAGCACTGCCCGGTAATTCGAAAAGATACAGTAAGTCGGATCATCTGCCTTGCCACGTCACTCTCCAGTGACCCCCTGTGTGTAGACTGGGTCAGTGTAAATTAAATTGCGGAGGTTTAGTTGGTGAGGGTAATTATCCCATACATGTAGTGACTAAAGGCTTCCATGTTGGATGAGCAGTGCACCATCATGCATCTGTGCTGAAAATATCCACCTGCAAAACCATTCACCTTTTGGGGGTTGTCTTGCTGATGTCTCTCCAGTGCACCTGTTGTCACTTTGATTTGCACCAAAACAGGTGACATTGATTAACAATTGCTTATGCTATCTAACTGGACAGATTGATATACCTGAAGTTTAATTGACTTGGTGTTACAGTACAGTACTGTATACTGTGATGATTGCATGTTCACTTTACCTTTTTGATCTGTGTACTGTATACACAGTTGCATATAAATGCACAGACTTGGCACAACATGTTGTTATGACTTAACCCATTACTTCCAATTGATCTGTAGCGAGATTTACTTAAGCCTTCAGGGTTTCAAGGAGCTCTAATAAAGCTGTGTGACTGTCATTGCTTTTCTTTCCTATCGAGATGTATGGGGACTCATTAAGAAAGTCCCATGAACAGGAGCCAACATCAGAAGATGTTCAACCCACTCTTCCATCTCTCATGTTCCCCTGAACCCTCTCTGAATGCAGAAGGGGGAAAGCACGGTAAGCCTTCAGATGATCCCACACAAACCTCAAATGGAGTCTCAGCGCTGAGGGCTTTTGACATACGTCAATGTGACGCTTTGTATTATTTTCCAAGGCTCTTGGAGTAGCACACTTGACAAGTTCTCGAAACAATGTTGTTTCAAAAGTGCTAACGTGTTTGGTGGTTCGGTGATCCGCAGTCTCAGAGGAATTATTTTGTAGAATGTTAGTGACACAAGTTTGTCTTTTTTTTGGCATGGGTCTGGTTTGTCAGCGCGAACAGTGCATTAGGAGTCAGATTCGTACATGCTCACAGAGGTATGATATGGTGTTTTGTTACCCCTGCCTGGGTACTTCTGTCAGTGCTAAAAGGGGAACAATGGGAAATGTCTACAATTTGTCTATTTCCATAAATCACTTGAAGTATATTGGACTGTTTCTCCAATTCAGGGCGAGCAGGACCAAGTTAGTGGGAGTTCAACTTTGGGTTATATTGCTCTTCCCGCACTGATTCGTGAGACAGAACTTCCTGAAGTAATGATTATCCATATGAAAAAACAAAAGAACGTCTAGCAGTTATTGTTCATGTATGGAAGCCTGTGAACTGGCATTTTCTTAGTCTTCTGCAAATCTGTCAGATAAGAGAAAATTGGTATGTCATGTACCACAAGCAATTGGGGTTCCCTGATTTGTTTTTCATGCAGATCACACAATATCACATATTTCACAAAGTTCCATCTAGCGCATTAGTGGAAACAGAGCAATTTAACCCAGTGACATTACCCTCCCACTAGCTTGACCCTGCTCCCCCTGAATAAGAGAGTTGGCTGCTTAGAGAGACAGTTCAATTATTACTTCAAGCGATTTATGAATGAAACCCACCTCTGGGTATGTAAACATTGCTCTAGGTTCGGGAGCTGAGTTAGAGTGCAATTTCCATAGCCCAATTCAAAGGTACAGTTATACAATACATTTACAAATTATACAATACATTTACAATATGGAAAATAATAAATGGGCCCTTTAAATAAAATGAATTGTCCTTGGTGTAGTCTCTCCAAAATGTCTATCCAGGTAAAGAAATAGTCGCTTCCGTGTTCTGGTCTGATGAAAGTTAGGTCAGTCAAATGTCAAAAGTCTAAAAGTCAAAAGTCATGAGTCAGAGATGTTGGTACCAATCTGGAAGAATGGCACAATCCTACCACATGCCAGATACTATATCAAGCTGTTTCGACAACCATGGGGATCCGGTTTCCTAGAGTCGAACATTGTAGCTTGCCATCTACGGGAATCAGTGGGTCTCGTGAATTCTTGTTGATCACAAAAAGACATGACCGAGGAACAAAGTGCAGCGTTTTAAGATGAACCAGCAGTTTTTACAGTCTCACAGCTTCTGTAGGCAAACTTAGATGGATATTTAATAACGACATAAGTTATATTTACAAAATTTCTCCAACCACTCTTAAAAACTCTTCAACTTTCGTGTCGCATGGTGCACGTTTTCAGCTCAGGATGATAGCTTGGAAAAGGCTGTCTTGCCTGGCTTTTTTCTGTTTCTTCCAATTGCACTGTATAACTTCTGGGTCAAATCAAATCAACCAGTGCAAAACTGTCAAACAAATCAATTAACAAAACATTATAGTTATAGTTATAGTTTCTAGTAGCAAAACATTTCACACTTATGCTTTATTTTGCTACTAGAAACTATAACTTAATTTTACATAAATAATTCTATGCTTTATAACATTTACTTAGATTATATATATTTCTTTCAACAGGGTAACATGAAAATAGGCAAATATATATATATATACACACATTTCCTCAAATATTGCACACCATATAAAGAAGTGGGCAAGAAGGCCTGTCTGTGTGTATGACCTTACAGATGTTAGGGAGCTTCATGTTGAGCCTGTTCCAAAGGTCCTTCTCCATTACCAGAGCTAAAAAAGGCTTTGTGCCGGCTGTGCCATTCATTTCCTATGGGGCAGCCGTTTGTTCCCAACCTAGCAACATCTCTACCCTAGGTGCATTAACTCTGAGCCCAAATCTTGGAAAGCAGCTTTCTGTTGTGCTCAAAGTTAAAATATTTTCAACTTTGACCCCTACCGACGCTGACCTCTAGAAAGCACAACCAGTGGCATGGCAGTAAGTGTTGTCGTGACGTCACTGTAGGAATTTCTGGATATTTACGGTGGCCGAGTTGGGAATTACCAAACATTCTGAGGTGTTTTTAATGCCTGTCTGGTTGGACACATGACCTCACAATAATTTTGAGCTGTTTAGGGGTCTGGAGTGTTCCTTTAACTCTGAAACCATATGACGATATGCAGTGATGGCTGGTGGTGATAATGGGTTGGCCATTATATACCCATCACATGCATCCATAGCAACATCACATCCAAGATACCAAGTTACAACAATAACACTATATAGCTGGTTATAGCAAGTGGTCTACATCAACACTCCAGAGGAGTACCCACAAGAATGGCCTGGCAAAAAGCTGTCTTACACAGACACACACCATTTGACAGTTCTTGTACACATTATCACATGCCATATGCAAGAATGATACAGTAGGTTATATGTTAGTACAGAACGCTCTATCATAGCCTACAATGTCAGAGAAGGGGTCACCTTGGGATGCACTACAAAATGTGTTCCAAATGTAATGTCTGCCAATAGATATTGCAACACATTGCATTAAACTGTTTGGTACAGTAAACCCAGCAAAAAGTACTGTGTATAGAAGAGAGACAGGCAATATGTAGACAGGAAAGAAAACATGTGTGATGGTCTTTAAAAGGTCTATAGGCCTATGCCTACCTTATCTGAAGAGAAGCTCACATCGACAACCTTTCTGGGACACACGTGATAATCACCAAGTCACTGAAGTCCAGGGATTTTTGTGTGTCCAGTTTTAGTGCAAACTGATAATGACCTTATAACGCCAGTTGTGGGGGCATGGATGAATTAAAATGAAATCGCTATTTTATACCACTAACAAGGCTCAAAATAGCACCACACTTCCAAGGTAGCATAATGAGGGTTCCTACATGCAAACGGAAGCATTGAGAACTTTGTAAGTGTCCAGACAGTTCATGAAAAATGTAGTTTAAAAGACAGTACTATTTGTGTATAGAGTACAGGCAGCCGCCATCTTGGGAAAACAGACTCGATCAGTCGAACCACAAGCGCCATGCTACGTGAGCTGAACTGTGACTTGGAATCTCCCATGGCAAGAGGTTTTTCGGTCATTCATGCAGCTGGTGATGCAAACTAAAATCAAACACAAGTTGCACACAGTTCAGCTCACGTAGAACGGCAAAACAAACTTGCAAAGTAAACAAATTGTCATCAGCTTGCAATAATGAAGTCATGGCTGACATGGAAAAATGCCAGTATACTGGTAAAACTGAGATCCAAACTGGACATGCCCACATTATTGAGCATATTACTGGCAAACGTCACTGGATAACAAGATGGACGAGCTCAGAGCCAGGTTAGCCTTCTAACGGACATTGTACCTTTGTTTTACTGAGACTTGTCTTACCCCCGCAAGCAATATGGAATCTATACAGAGTCTGCAGATGCCATAGTGAATGCTATGCTGCCTGCAACATCATCCAGCATGACAGGTTTGGTGGTCGCTCAGTGATGGTTTGGGGAGCATTTCCTTGTGGGTTGCACAGACCAATAGCAGGGGCTTACGCAATAGCAGATTACAAAAACAAAACAAGCCATGCAGTGGACACCAGTGACTCCCTACCAGAGTGTCTAAATTCCTTTTTCATATGGTTTGAGATTCAGGTCTCTGAACCACCTACTGGTGTGTTTCATGATAGGATAGGTGGAGCCCCTTCTTGCTAGTCAACACGGAGGCTGTATGTATGTCCTTCAAATGTTTTAACCCCCGCAAGGCTGCTGGGCCAGATGGTTCCTGAGAGTGTCCGCTGACCAATTTGCAGAGGTATTCATCAACATCTTTAATACCTCCCTCCACAAGGCTGTCATTCCACTCTGCTTCAAGAAATCCACCATCAGTCGCTAGATTTGAGCCGTCTGCAATTTATAATGATGTTATTTTTTTTAATCATGGTCAAAAAAGCATTACTTCTATGATCCAGTATATAGTTAATTAATATTGTTCTTTCCTTTTTTTGCGAAGGCTCATCATTTCTGCGAAGGCTCATTATTTCTATGATTCAGTACATATGGTACACGGATTTAATGTACACTGACAGGATGCATTACTGCCTGGTATGGGAACTTAAAGGTGGCTGACCATATGGCTCTGTGGCGGGTCCGACGCTCAGCTGAACGTATCGTCAGATCTTCACTGCCCTCCCTCGAAAACACCTACATGTACAACACCAGGTGCTGCTGGAAGGCATTAAAGATCATAGCTGATGCCAGCCAACCAAGCCATGACTTGTTTCAGCCACACAGGTCCACTAGACATTACGGGCTGGTTTTGCGGACACATTGGCCCTCATTCATCAAACGTGCGTAGAAACCAGTGTAGATCTGAGCGCAGAAATCATCTTACGACGAGACTCACGTGTGATTTAC
>JACXGM010038626.1:0-10788 GCA_016801145.1 Umbra pygmaea
TATTTGTTGTGCTGTACCAACTAATTGCGTCTGGGGTTACCCATTTTGGGAAGTTCTAAATAAAACCTAAATAACCAGATAACGGGTGTTTATAACTTACTAGTTAATTAAACATTTTATATTATTTCTATTCATATCATAGATCACTGGTTACTAATGAACTCCCGTTATTGGTAATTTTGTTCTTATTCAGGAACTTCACAAAACGTGTGAACTCAGCCACAATTAGTTTGAGATGCACAAAATTAACCTACATTTGTCTCACCTACCATGTTGTGAAGAGGGGAAAATACATTAATGGATGTCGTTTTTTGGTCACACACACAGACAATTAACCCTGCATTTACGCAAAGAAACACAGATTTATTTTTATTTTTACTTAATATGGGTCAGTAATAATTCAGTCCGGGCCAGTGATTAAAAAGTTAACGTTGGACCCTGGGGGGGAACTTAATGTTTGGGGGGGCACATAGAGAGTCTTACCTGCTGCTAGCGTCATCAACAACATCCTGCTCATTGTCTGATCCAACTTTCCAAGTAACGTTAAACAGCTCAATGAGGTGCTGGGAGTTAGACCGTCATCAACAGACCTTCTGCTATCTGACATTGATTCATTTTTAGATTAGATTTTTTTATTCTGACGCATTTGAAAAGAAATCTGATATTCTAAATATATATAGCCTATTCTATTGTAGACAAAATTATATTTTGAACAATTTTATGAATAAAGGTGGAAAATTAAAAACCGACTGAAAAACTAAAACTTTATTTGAAATAGCTAGCTAATATCATTTCATTTTCACGTGCTGTCAGCGGGGGGTGCTACAGCACCCTCAGCACCCCTAGTTCCCGCGGCCATGTATTGACTTTAAGGCTACTTGATTACATTTTCGAAAAAACGTTCGTTACTCGCTACAAAATTACGAAAATGTCTCGTATTTGAGGAAAAGCGCAAACAACTAATGAAGTAAATCTCAGTGAATTCGTTATTCAAACGCTTTAGCCAGTCATTTCATTTTGAGCCAATCCAATGTGAAACCCCCCACATTGGAGCAGTGGTGTCGTCGCGAGATAATGGAAGTATACACATTATTATATTTAGGCCTACTATTTTTTCAATAAACATAGCTATGTGTACTTGTTTTCACCTCTTTCCATCATGTATATCATTTCTTTCTAATCCCCATTTAACGTATCCATCAGTTCAGTGGAGCTATACAGTATGAATTAGCTTACATTAACTTGTATTCACATCTGTGTGCACCGCGGGAGGAATACGCGTGAATAAGCCATAAACTGAAAATGTGCAGCGCACCTTCAGCAGTGATTTGTTGTCAGCGATAGGAATCTGCTACGCAGCTATACTCGCTAACGAAAAAGCCAAACTGTTTGCTAAATATCACAGGCCTATTATGAGTAATGCCGTATTGTTTGCGTTCACAACAGTACCTCTACTTCTACTTAAGTATCATTCTCCAGTATCTTTTACACCTTTGCACAACAGTAGGCCTAATACTAAAACAGTCGTACAATCGAGCAGAACAAATGTCTCATTTATGAAGTAATTTATGTCTAATTCTGCCTAGTGAATATATGTAGAACTTCCACTATATATGGACAAACTGAAGGTCAAAAGGAAAGAAGTAAAGTGAAAGTCAGGTGGGATGAACACTGGATGCTGAAATACTTACTGTCGGCTGCCTGGATTGTAGGAAGGTGGTTTCTTTCTATCATAGGGCATCTTGTGGTCTAGATTCTCACTTCATCCAGTTGCTGCTACTATTTGTTTTGGAATACACAACAAAACATACAGCACTGTGAAAAGTTAGGCAATGTCAGGAACAATAACTAAAATGTGAAGTGGCAGTACAACTTAAAAATGCATATGACTTTTGAACTCAAGCTAAAATGAGGTAGACAATAAATAATACATCGGAGAGCATAGGATCTTCTCCAAACGTTAGTTTAGTTCCTTCTTCACAAACCTTTGCCTGAGTCCACTTTTTAAAAGAAAATTTGGCATAACATTACAATATAATAGGCTATATAGGCCTACATATTATATTTTCAAGTTAAAAAATAAAGAAAAAACGTTTTGCAATGACAACAAAAATATGGCGTTCGATTCGGGGATATTAGAAGCAAATCAAATTTATAATAATGTGGTAAATTCAGTGTTAGGATAATTTACAAAAAACAATATCGCGTTCAGATTTAACACGACATATTCTGTCTTCAAACCCAATAAATGTGCTAATTAAAATATTGACCTTAGTTTAGAACATTAGCCAAAGTAATAACAAAAACCGTCAAAAACTCACCTGTTTCACGGAGATAAACCGCGGTTTCTAGACTATCCACTCTGCGGAAGTCAGTTGAAGCTATGTTAGTTATTGTTGTGGAACACACCTGTGCGCGTCACCGCTCAACTGCGGGATGCTCAACTGTGCGCGTCACCGCTCAACTGCGGGATGCTCACTCTGATTGGAGATGAACTAGTAAACATTTTGTCATCTTCTATTGGTGGATGGGATAAAGATTTTATTTTTTAACAGAAATTTGGACAAAAACATTTTTTAGCATAAAATGGAAACGTATTTATTAAACATTGAGTAAAATTTCTGATTGAGTTTACATATAAAAAGTAGGTGACAAAATAGTCTATATTGGATTCCTTGATACCAAGCTTCCTGGCTGACACCTGAAACCGTTAAAGCAGTTATGGTTTGATGGACACTCCTCACCCTAACTCGTCCATCCATGATGAACAAACCAGTTCAGCAAGTTCGGCAAGGCTGGCTATGTGAAGTGTTTTACACAGGGAGAAACTAAAAGGGCCACATACCCACACAGTCTCTCACTCTGTATGAAGGTAGGGAGCGAGTGATGTAAAGAAAATCATAGACAGAAAATATAGTCCAACTAATTTCTAGTGTTCTTTGACCTAGTAAAAAAGCTAAAGTAGCTACAGTAGAGTAAAACTGGGAAGTTTCAAAAAAACTATTCCCCTTCAAGCAATTCTAAATAAGAAAGGCAAACATTTAAAATACCATTATTTTACATAATTTAATGTACATGACACATTTAATAAAATACAGATTTTTAAATACAAAACTAAGATGGATAATGAGCCTGATGATCCCACCTGTGTATGAATTAACATCAAACTACAACAATGGATAGTTCATTCATGTAAGCACACAAATAAATTAGCTAAAGTTGAGAAAACAAATATACAATATAGTAGCAGGTACACATCAATTGAAAAAGATATATAAAAAAAGTGTGTATAAGTCTGCTGTGGAAATCATATAAAAGATACAATTTCTTAAATTCACAAAACTTGGGTGCTGCAATGACATACATAACTATATACAAAATAATGAAAACAAAAATTCATATAAACACTACTGTGAAGACTGGACTTAAATTGCAATAGATTAGGGATTCAGTTGTTCATTCAAGAAAAAACACATATAAGCATTAAATCTAGAAAATTAATAAATGCCTCGTCAGATTATTTCAACTGTTCTGCCCCATCAAAACCCCAAATAAGCCATTACTTAAGCAAAATAAAATTTCAACAAAAACTTTAAAGAAAATGTACAGATGGTCCACAGTTCCTTTTTCAGTACTGTCTCAGCTTTTTACTTAAAAAAAATGTTTACATTTGAACGGCTGATTGGCCTATTAAGGCAAAGGAAGAAATACCATGGACGGAAATTAAAACAAATTTTTATTAACAAAACAAAAAGTATATAAAAATACATTCACATTATGTTTGGCACTTAAAAACTTCATAGTTTCACCAAAAGCATTTTTAAACTTGCATATCAGAGTTTTAGGATAACTTCAGCCATTAATGTTTTGGTGCTGGTGAGACAAAAAATATCCATGTTTTTGTTTATTACATCATGAGGTTGTATACTACTTCATTTACATTACGACATGCATTTTTTTTCTCCTTTTTTACAATTCAGTTGATCTGGTATGAGTCCAATTCATACAACATATTGTTAAGATCTTGGAGTGCATCTTTATGTGAGACCATCCAACCCTGCTCAATTTCACCTGGCTCAGGTCAGATGTTTAGAGTTTGTATGTATATGCGGACTGTGTATCAGACCTAATGCCATATCGGAACTGCCAGAACCTGGTAACACTGTGCTTCAAAAAGTGGGACTTTAAAAATACATGTTTAAAATGGGAAATGGGACTTTGATGGGACTTTCAATCTTCTATTTTGCTTAATTTCACCATTTAAGGGCGCAGTTGTAATGAATATGCAAGATGGACAGAGAGATGCCAAATAAAACCAGCAGTGGTTTTACCCCCTCATGCCATCAATTCAGACAATTCCCATTTTGACCTACTGTGAAACCAGACTGCTCAACAGAAAGCAAGCCAGCTAGCTTGGTTTGTTTCTCTCTCTAACTGACTCCATCTTTCCAGTCCATGATCTTGTTATATTCATTGATCTTGAGTTTTATGTGGGACAGTTTGTTCTTCAGGTACTCACAACGCTCCCTCTTCTCCAGGAATGTGGGGTCCTGATAAAGATAATGATAAATTAAGTAACATACATATAGCACTTTCTGGGACCTCTAGTATGTTCTAACACCAATATGGCTACCTAATCATCCTTAGTTTCTAACTGGCATTCTTCCCCCTCTAATTCTGAAAGCCATTGCAAATGTGTTCAACGTACCTGTTAAAATCGGGGGAAATAAACAAATAATGATAATAACCAACTTACTAGAAAACTTGCACCATTATTAAAAGCACTTACTGCCTTCTTTTTCTGGTACTCCAGCATTATGTTATCAATGCGTTCCTTCTCCTGAAAGACAGAACAACGTTAAAGGCATTGTTAAAAAGGCACTTGGATGACACAGTTGAGCAATAACTTAGGTCCCCTTTGGGTATTTCAATATAATAGCCCACAGAGCAGGGGTGGGCAAAATCCATCCCACAGGCCAAATCCGACCCACCAGGCCCTTTGATCTGGCCCGCTAGGAATTTTCAAAGTCAATTGACGCCCGAGAGCGTCAAAGCGTTATATCTCCCGAACGGTACATGCTAAACTAATGGTTGGTACCATTGGAAAGAGGAAGTTTGGCCGCAAAGAATGAGAGGTGATACATCCATGTGGGTTTATCACCGCTGGAGATGTTCGAGTCTTAGATTTGGGTACCTCTCCCTGACTACATTGAGGTTTTCTAAAAACATTAAGGAAGCAGAAGGTGAAAATGACAATAACATTTCTGCAATGAGGTACGACATCACCCTGCACCAAAAACAGGTTACTTATAAAGGACTTTACTGTCAAATGTATTAAAATGTCAATATATTTGAAAGACGATTTGATGCTAATTACTTTCCATCTTCTTTTGCAACTTTATATATGCCCTTGTTCATTTACAACAAAAATGAATAAGATTTTTTTTTAGCTCTAGTCAGCTCAGATTCTCAGACACAGAATCTCTGACTGCACTCACACTCAAATATTTTTTAAGTGCACAATTTCCCCCAAAATACACCTACACAGGATTATATAAAATGCATTATATATATTCCTTTCGTTCAAACAAATTACTTTGCCTGGCTCTATTAACATTAATGTATATTTTCCAGTGCACAACAGTTACAAGACACCAACTGGCTGGCAAAACTGTTTTAAAATCCTCATACCTTTGAAAATTATTCAAATGCACTTAGTATTTGTTTTAGAATTAAGATGTTTTTTTTACAGTGCTGTCAGACAAATTCCTGAAAATGTTTTGGTTGTGAGTTTAGGTAGAAGTGTGTGTGGCCTTCAAGAAAAAATTATTGGCCACCCCTGCCATAGAGGGATTTTTTTAAAGAACACCTAAAATGTTTAAGGTATTTTTTCCACATACAGTAGTTTAAAATGTATCTTAACATGCAAAATTATATTTATTTGAAACACACCTGTTTGTTGGGGATTGTGTTTTTCCATATGTTTTCAAATGTATTTTAACATGTGAGATACATTTCTATATTTATTTCAAACATACTTGTGTACTTGGGGATGATTTATTTCCACATACAGCTCTGGAAAAAAATGAAGGCACCACTGCAAATGTAAATAAACCCTACTAAAAACCTCTGCAATGTCATCAAGGGGAAGATGGATGGACACAAGCCTTCAAACAAAACCCAGCTACTTTCATTTTTGCACCAGGAGTGGCATAAAGTCACCTAACATCAATGTGAAAGACTGGCATGCTAAGACACATGAAAGACAATTATTATTACACAAATATTATTCCACCAGATATTGATTTTGGAACTCTTCAAAAGTTAACACATTAGTGTTATGTTGTTTAAAAATGACCATGAACTTACAACACCAAATCCAAAAAAGTTAAGAAAATATGGAAAATGCTAATAAAAACAAAAGAGTGATTTGGAAATGTACTTTCACTTGTCTATTTTTTTTAATATAAGGTATTTTATATTTTACCTAATCACCTACATAGTTTTTTAAAGGTAAACATTTATTTTGAAATTGATGCATGCAGCACATTCCAAAAAAGTTGGGACAGGGGCAATTAAGGACAAATAGCGATGTACCAAGTTGAAATAACAATGTGATGTGAAACGGGTGAGGCAATCATGTAATTGAAGTATATAAGGAGCCTCCAAAAAATGCCTAGTCCTTCAAATGCAAGGATGGTTTGAGGCTCACCAATCTGCCAACAGATGTGTCAGTGAATAATCCAACACTATGAAAACAACATTCCCCAAAGACAAATCAGTAGGATTTCACCCTTCTACGATGGCACAATATCATTAAGAGTCAAGAAGTCAGGTGAAATCTCAGTACATGAAGAGCAAGGCCAAAAACCACTTCTGAATGCGCGTGATCTGCGATCCCAGAAATATCACCGTCTTAAAAAGTGTCATGAGCCTGTAATAGATAAACTAACATGGGCTCAGGAAGACTTTGGTAAACCTTTGTCAGTCAACACCATCCACCGATGCAAGTTAAGGATTTCCTATGCAAAGCAGAAGCCATACATCAACTCTGGCCGAAAGCACCACCGAATTCTGTGGGTGTAGTCTCATCTGAGCTGGACAGTAGCACAGTGGAATCACATTTTGTTTTCCGACGAGTCAACATTTCAAATGTTTTTTGGACAAAACAGCCATTGTGCTCTCCAGGCCAAAGAGGAAAAGGACCAACCATGCAATTATTAGCATCAGGTCCAAAAGCCAGCATCTGTCATGGTATGGGGGGGTGTCAGTGTCCATGGCATGGGTAACTTGCACATCGATGAGAGCACCATTAATGCAGAAAAATATGTACATATTTTGGAGCAACATATGCTGCCATCCAGACACTGTCTTTTCCAGAAACGTCCCTGCATTTTGCAGTAGGACAACGCCAAACAGCTTTCTGCCCATATTACAAGCGCATGGTTGTGTAAGCAGAGAGTGCAGGTGCTAGCATGGCATGACTGTAGTCCTGACCTGTCTCCGTTTGAGACTGTGTGGTGCATTATGAAGCGCAAAATAAGGCAACAAAGGCCCCATACACAGCTGAAGACATTCATAATCGATCAATGGGGGAAAATTCAGCTTGCTACACTTGTGTCTTCAGTGCCCAAATGCTTAATAAGTGTTATAAAAAGTAAAGGTGATGTTACACAGTGGTAAACAGTCGACTGTCCCAAAGATTTGAAAATGAGTGTATATTGTAAAAAATAAACATCAAATAATGTGTTAATAATGTGTTTACAATTTAGTACAGGGTGAATCATTTTTTTCCATACTGTCCCAACTGTTGAATTGTGGTTGTTTTTGTATGCATTAATCAAGGTCTCACACTACATCAATACTCTAAATGACAATATTTTAGAATTTGGGAGAAATGATTCCAGTAGTTTATGGAATAAAAAAATTTTTTTTACCGAAATATATTCCTATCTATAGTAGTGGTCTCTACATTTTTCCAGAGCTGTATTTCTTTTAAATCTATTTTAACATGTATTTATTTATATTTTTTAAAACAAAATTCAGTAGAGGAAGGGCTTATATGTTTTAAATGCTTTGTGTGTCTCTGTCTCAGTACCATCTGGCTGGAGGGCCGGGGAGGCAAGCTCCTCATCAGTTCGTCCATTTCCTCAAACTTCTTAGACAAGACCTGCACCTCTGCATGAAGATCCTTGTACTCAGCATACTGGTCTTTAAAGACAGCTTTGTACTGGTCCCGCTCTTCATCTGTACGGATGGTTGGGTACTTCCTGTTGATAAAGGAATTAGAAAATAAACAACCATGTGTGTACCTCAGTACACTTAATTTACTTCCTTTTTACATATTTCATTCCTTATACTTGCTTATTATCCCAGGTGTGATACAAACAAATAATACAAATCACAGACAAACACACGTTGAATGTGCAGTGTGAAAATAATTGGCCGGCTCAGCGACATATGGTTGGATGAAACATGTGAGCGCCCTTCACATTCTCACACCTGTCCAGGGAGCTGTTGACAAGGCAGGGTTATATGGAAAATTGGACAAAACCAATTGGAAGGGGAGAAAAACAGGGGAAGATATGCAGGGCTGTACACTGCGACCGAAATGGTCGCATTTGCAACCTTTTGAAATGCCATTGCGACCCTAATTTTTAATGGGTCGCAAATGTATCACTGATTGTTTTTGTGCTTAGGTTTTAGGCAATATGCAATGATTTATTATGAGCATTTATTAAAACAGAAATGTGTATTTTAAGAATACGTTTTATAACGTGCTCTGAGCATTCAACACATCAAGTTGGCTTCAGCCCCGCGATTACCCTTCGCCCCCCTCCCGGAATGGTTTAGCCTAACGTTGATTAAAAAAATCTTCCTCTCGTCGTCAAGACGCACGCAGCAATCGCGAAACAAACACGAAATATTGAAGCTTTAAAATTATAGTATGACGCACGGGAGGTGTAGAGACAGGTACTGTACATATCCCGTAATGCAGCATCACTCCCGACTGCATTTCGGCGTCAAGATTCAGCAAACCGCGCAATTAAGGAATCTGAAATTATAATTACGTTCAATGTAGCGTATAATAGTTATAGCCAAAGAGGAAATGCTATTCGCCAAATATAAATCGCAAATTATCCTTTTGAAGAAGAACGGGGTGGCAATTAATCAAACATATGCTAACCACAGATCATGTGCTGAATTCATCAGACACTCAAGCAAAAGACCTGTGCCAAAATTTCTTCGACCCAGTAGCTACTTGTCATTAATAACAGTGTTACCGACAAGTTGTGTTAAGAGAAAATTTTTACAAACGGCATTTGCCATAAACCACAATTATTAAAATAAACTGGTTCTACAAAATGTGGGCTACTGTTAAAAACATGTTAAACTAAAACATAATTCCGAGGTAATAGCCTGAATCCAAACCCATTAAGGAAAACGTAGACCTTGACCGATGTTGTAATTTGGAATTATGATGAAAACTTGTAAAAAAAACTTTTTTAAATAGTTCTTTTGTTATTATTATTTTGTGATATACACAATTTGTGAATGTGACTGCGTTATACAGTCTATATAAAAAACATGCGTGACACCGGCGAAAATATTCATTAGCTACTAGGATACCAACATGAGTGACACTCCTAAACGATTTCATATTTGGCTTTTTTTTTTACCAAAAACTACAAAAATGCAGTATGCAGTATATGCAAAACAACGCCATCAATTCGTTTTGCCTCCACCAACAATCTCCACAGGCAGAGCCGGCCCTAGACCTTTGGGGGCCCTATGCAAAATTTGGTTGGAGGCCCCTTTGACCATTTTAAGTATGTCGAAGTCACTATACGTCGGAGCCACTGACCAACACTCGGGGCCGGCCCGCCCATTAGGCAAGATTAGGCAGCCGCCTGGGGCGGCACGAATTTGAGGCGGCATTTTCTCAATTTGCTACCGCCTTCCGGCGAGCGCCTCTGATTGGCGTAGCTGCAGCCCTTCCCGCCCTTAGGACACCATTGCGAACACCTGCTAATAGCAACTCAAGCATCCCGCGTAGGGTTCGTTATTAGTTTGTATCAGAGCCATTGTGAGAGAGCTCTAGTTTGTATGCTTTTGATGTCGTCGCCCCTCCTCTTTCGCTCGCCCAAAGTGCCAGTCATTTGCAACGCTGTTTTTTTAAATGAATGGAGCTGCCAGGATGGCTAGGCGAATGGAGCTGCCAGGATGGAGCTGCCAGGATGGCTAAACGTTCTGTCACATTTTTGTGTAGGAAATAGGTGGATCAAATGCAGGGTCGTAGGCTACTCATTATTTGAATTAAACAAAGGAAACACTATGCTACACTTAAGTATTATGCCTTAAGTCAATTATTTCGTTTGTTTAATTAAAATAATGAGTAACCTACGACCCTACGGCGCCGCCAGACATTTTTCCCTGGAGGTGCTAAGGGCGAGCTAGCTCAATGCATGGAGGTGCTGACATAAATTGTGTTTATGCGCGATCAGGCGACCTGTAAAGCTTTCTTAAACTCAATGACACAAGTGTCTGTTCAATAGGAGAAAACCAAACAAAATTTACGATCTCAAAGTTATGCCTAATTCCCAATGAGACATAGACAAATCACCATACACTCTAAAAACAAATGGTGCTAAATAGCACTAAAAGTGGTTCATTGGCTTGTAATCATAGGGGAACCACTTTAAGTGCTATGTAGCACCTATCTTTAAAAATGGTGCTATGTAGAACCATAAGAGGTGCCATATAGCACTTTAAGCACCCCAAATAACT
>JACXGM010038627.1:0-10788 GCA_016801145.1 Umbra pygmaea
GTCAAATGTTATTTAAATACAAAAGGATACCAAACCACTTACAGGAGCCCATTCTTTGCCCAACAAAATCATACACTCAGTATAGCAACAGGGTGATATAAATGGTGGTTTGTTATTATTGTTGATTCTCTACTCCTGTATTAATAAACGTTGAACTCAAATGAATGAAGTCCAATGTTAGGCTATTTATTTATCTACATGCCGCGCCTACTTAGGCTACTTTTTTAAGAGACCCCCACAAAGATGAAATCATAATTCGAACCCTGGTGTTAGTGTATACACACACAATGTTTTCAGTAACTTCAAGTCGCTGCAGCAGGCAGGCCCAGGTTTTTTGTACATATGGATGGGTCCAGGACCTGGAGATTGTAAATGTGGGGAAGAAAACTGTTGTCCATTCAAAGGAATGCTAATGTTTTTTAGCACCACACTCCTCGTTCTCTCCTCTATCTGCATGCATTCAGGTTTCAACAAACCAACGTAACTAAGACAAACACATAATGCATAAGTTAAATTGTGAAAACTTTGACTCGTTTACTGGTCTTACTAAATGCGCTTTCTAGTAGAACACTGTTGGAGCTACTGGTGCATGAGCCTGTTAAATAAAAATATATTTAAGTCTTGAATTAAAAGACAGTTCGCATGGGTGCCTTGTTTGTGCTGCGGATTCCCAAAATGCTCTGCGGGAATATGTGGTGATGACGACACATTAGCAATCTCTATTCCGCAACTGACCAGGAAAAACCTGGTTTAAAGTCAGTGGCGTGTTATTCATATGCTATTTTAAGGGCGCATGCTTAACCATAATATAGCGTGTGCACAACGCGCATACACTTTGCTCCTCTCATCTACACAAATGCAGCAGTTCTTTATTATTGCAATACATAATTAGAAGGAAAAAATATTACCACACGAGGAAGTAATTTTGGTGTCCGAAAATGTGAAAAATAGTGTAGACACTTACTCAAATTATTCATAATGAATTATTTGCGCTGATATACATCAACCTCAAGGGAACCCATTCAATCAACAAGTATACACACGTAATTTGCGATGCTCATAGTAAAATCACCCATGTCTTTACTCAGTATTACTCAGGCTCAAGCCACGACTCATTTATGGCAACTTTGCCATGAGGAATCCCCCCTTGGATGCGGCATGAAGGGGACATCAGCTATCCGTTAAAGACATGGTTAATGATGATACAATTTATGATGACAGCAAGTGCGTAAAATGCTGTTTAATCAAAAACACACACAAACACGCAGTGTAGCCTAATTGAACGAACATTTGGCACACAAAAAATGCGCGTCAAGTGTTTGGATAGAACAGGTACACTATTCAAGTCGCAGCATTCTTTGTGGCTTTATGTATTTTACGTAACATTTCCATGAATCATGGATGTGTTGATGACATTAATTAGGAAATATTAGAGGACTTCAGGAGACGTGATGTTGAAATGCGTGCCAGCCGCTTAAATGCCCAGAAATGCAGAACGGGAGTGGAAAGCTTATTTGACAGAAGAGTAATTGCAAAAATATTACCATGCATTCATAACCTCGTGATTCAGTGAGAGGGAGTCCAAAACATCGGAAAGTAGTCTATGTCTTGTGACATTTCTTTATTTACATTTTGTAAAAAGAAAAATCAATAGAAAATCGCCGTTATAATAGCAATCCGCCATGGAACAAGCGCGCCTGCTCTTAAAGGGAATGTGAGATGACGAACTGATTGGTTTATTGCACGTTACGCCCAAACCACACCTATGACTAATGAAGCTACTTTAGACCTACCCATTTTAGATATGCGTCGGGCGCAAGAATCATTCATCCCGCCGGTAAAATAGCAACAGCGCCCGGGACCCTCCCACAATGTAACTTGCGTTTCGCGTTTGATACTTGCGTTTCAGATTGTTAAAATAGGGCCCATAGACTAAACATGAAATCTCTGTAACACTGTCCCTCAGACAGTTACACTCCCATCAAATTACTATGATTTATGACACATTTATGGAAACATTTGAATGAATCTAGTAATTTCCAGAAATTAACACCTGGTATTTTATACCTTTCAGGTCAACACTGCCACTTTAAACCCTCCTTACTTGTAGGTTCTTAGAGATGTGTTCCATTACAACACATTTTAGTCATGTTCTACATGTACAACTAACTTATGAATAGGTCTTTCAAGAATGAAAGTACTAGTAAAACTTTGACCCTCCTGGCTAAGCTTCTGTTTCCCATGTGTACTGTAACTTTCTGTACCAACCCATCTTCATCTTTACAAACATGTAGTACTCTACCAATTCTACATTCATTAAGAGCCACCTTGTCTTCTTTGACAACGACTATATCTCCAACCTTCACATTACACCTTGCAGAGTGCCAGCGTTGTCTGAGGATAATGTTTGCTAGGTACTCTTTCCTCCATCTACTCCAGAACTGTTCTGCCAGGTACTGTACTCTGCGTCATCTTTTCTTGGCATACTTTTAATGTAACGTGCGAAAGACTAGGAAGCAGGTGCAGTGGTAAGAGACGTTTTATTGCTCCAGGGTAGTTCAAACAACTGAGAACAGGCAGGCAGAGAATAACGAAACACGTCTAACATAAACAATATCCGACAAGGAAGTGAATACAGACCCAGCTTAAATACCCATGAAAGGGTGTACAACAGCCTGCACCTGTGTGCGTAATGAGCATAGATATTGCTAGGGCTCTTCCCCTAATGAACTTGAGCCTCACTACTATAGATAAATAACGACTCCATATATAACACTAAGAAAACGTCTCCTGGGCAAATCCCTGACACCCTAACCTTCGTGCGTAAAAGCACCTAAAGAACATAACAAATATAGCCCCGCTGTAAGAGGACATCACCTATAATAGCCTACTGGCATGTCCATCTAAAACTCCGGAGAAGAGGAGCGCTGAACCGATCCCTTGGTGGGGGTGGGCGTTACATTCAAGCTAATTTCACAAGTACAAGATTGGCTTTCCTTCTGTCTTCTACACTTATGGGCTCTGCTGTTTTGCTATCTTTGCCAGTCTGAAATCGAGCCACAACATTCGATGTTGTATGCATTTTTGAGAAACGCCCCAGTCTTTCCAGAAAATTGTCCTCTTCAACTATTTTGTCTGTAGTGCTTGTGTCACTTTGACTTCTGGATCTCCCACCATTAGCTGTGGAGTTGACTTTTTGGTGACAATCTCTCTTTCCCACAGGAATTTTTGTCCAGTGAGCCACGGTTAACTCATCAACTCTGCCACCTTGAGCCCTCTGGAAGCGTGGTCTGCCGGGTTTTGGTCAGTTTCAATGTAGTACGACTGGGCTGGGTCTGTTGTTTCTCTGATTTGTTGGACTCAGTTAGCAACAAAAACATGAAATCTGCGTGTGTCATTGTTAATGTAGCCTAAGACTACTTGTGAGTCTGTCTAAAAGTATTCTTGATCAATCTTGAGCTCCAGCTCCTCCTTTAACATATTACCAACTGCTGAGGAGACCACTGCAGCTGCTAACTCCAGTCTAGGTATGGTTACAACATTGGTGGGTGCAAACCTGGCTTTACCTATGACTAAGGAGCAATGTACTTTGTCTTCTGTCACCACTCAGATATATGAACACTGACCATACGTATAGATACTCGCATCCGAGAAGTGATGCAGTTCAATTCTCAATACTTTCCCTAGGTTTTCAGGAACCAAGCATCTTGGATTCTGACGTTTTTGCAGATTGTCTAGGTCGTTCAGACAATTTTCCCCTTGAGGCCTTAATTCTGCAGGCAATTGTTCATCCGATCCAATGTCCTTTTGGCACATTTTCTGCAGAGTTTTCTTTCCCAGTAGAAGGAAATGAGCCAGGAAGCCTAGCGGGTCAAACACAGAGGCGACTGTGGAGAGAATTCCCCGCAGTGATGCTGGCTTCTCATCCAGTGACATTAAAGAGAATGTGTCAATGTTTGCACTTCATTTGACTCCCAACACAGTCTGGACCGGGAGTTCCTCATGATTGAGATCCACATCCTGTACTCTACTTGCTAGTTCGCTGTCAGTAATAGACTCCAAGACTTCTTTGTTGTTTGAGATGAACTTGTGGAGGTGTAATCTCCCGTTTGCACATAAATGTTGCGCTTCTCTGACTAGTTTGATGGCTGTCTCCACAGAGTCTACGCTGATCAACCCATCGTCAACATAACAATTCTTCCTTATGAAGCTGGCTGCTGCTGGATAATCCTTCTCATTTTGGCTTGCGAGGTAATTCATTCCATAATTTGCACAGCCTGGAGAAGATGCTGCTCTGAACAGATGGACCCGCATTCGATATTCATTTGGTTTTTGTATCACCATTCTCCCACCACAGGAATCGTAAGTATTCTCTGTCTTCGGGCTTACATGGAACCTGTGGAACATTTTTTCTATGTCACAGATCAGTGCAATTGATCGTTTGCGAAAACTGCATAGTACTCATGTCAATCCGTTTGTGAGGTTTGGTCCGGCTAACAAGTGATCATTCAGAGCGGTGTCCTCATACTTGGCTGAGCAATCAAACAGAACCCTGTTTTTTTCTGGTTTTCTAGGGTGATATACTCCCTGATGAGGAATATACCAGACGTGTCCTGCCCTGGGTTGGTTCTCAGCTCTCTCTGCATCCCCATCTTTAAATACACTGTCCATGAACTTAGTTTAGTTATCCTGGAATCTGGGATTTCTCTAATATTTTCTTTTCAGCTGCTTCAGCCGCACCAGAGCCAGTCACTTATTTTCTGCCAGTTGTGGGCGTGTCTTAAAAGGAAGAGGCATCTCAAGGTGTCCATCTGCATTCTGATGTATTCTCTCATTCAGTAAGTGAATGAACTGAATGTCATCTTGTGATATGCTCTTTTCCCCTGGGTTAGTATCATTGAAGTCAGCTTCAAGGGCTCTGATGACATTGGCTGGTGTCAACGGGGGAAGTTTCTTGACAGATACCCGATGACACAGACCTGTCACTTCTGTTGACTTTGCGACCTGGGATGAATTGCCAACAATGCTCCAACCCAGGTCAGTTTTGATACCATACGGCTCATATTCACCTCCTGTTATGACTTGTCATGGAGCCAAGGCTCTTGGGCAGTCATAGCCTATGAGGAGTCCAACATCACACTCCATCAGCTCTGGTATTTCCTGTGCTATTTGGGTCAAATGTTTCCATTTTTTGGCAGCCTTAGGGGTAGGAATGTGAGAATGTTCAAGCGGAATAAAGTCTCTGGTGTAGGTAGGTGGCAAGTTGAAAAAGCTTTTTAAAGTAAACCCTCTAACTCTAAGCCCACTGACTCTTTTACTCTGAACAATGGAATATTTTCCCATCATAGTGGTAAGCTTCAACTTGACTGGCTCTGAACCCACCCCCATCTTCTCACCCCTTGGTCTACAAAATGTTGTTACTCTGAGTATCTAGTAGAGCATAAACTAAGTTCTCTGTTTCAGGGGTGGTGATTGAAGAAACCCAAAAAGGTCCTGAATGGTCCTCATGAAGTAATGTTGGATGTGATTTCTTACATATGCCACACATAGCTTTATTCTTGCAGTCCTTTGAACTGTGTCCCTTTCTAAGACAACCCAAGCATAGATTGTCTAATACAAACCTTTTCTTTTCCTGTGCAGGCTTACTGGAGAGCTTCTGGCATTTGTGGATGGAGTGACTCTCTTCACAGCATAGGCATGTTACTGGTTTTGAAGATAATGTTGATATGGTCACTTTCCTTGATCCATTTGAGTCTTTTGAGCTGTTCTCTACAGCACTGTGTGTTTTCATAATTGACATTTCACATTTCACATTTGTACTGAATGCACAAGTCTTTGGACGTTTTAGATCTCTTAGTGGCTTTCTTCAGGAGACTTTAAGGCTTGAAAGGATGTCGCAGGATTACATGCAACATCTGCTTCCATTGCTACAAAATCAGCAAACTCCTTGAATTTGGGGTATTACTCTGTTTGTCTCAGCTGCTTTGTGACATGACGATTCCAGCGGGAGGTCAAACAATCTGGGAGTTTCTTTTTATTACACATCCATTTATCAAAATCATACTGGATGTGTAACAATGATCGTAGGGATTGGGTTGGAGGCAGTTGCGTACAGTATATCCATAATAGGTTTATTCAACTTAAAAGCAGGCAGAAACTTAGGATGAAAATTATACTAGAACAACTGAACACAAATGTACACATGCTAGATGCTAACTTATGTAGACATAACAAAATTTATTGGATATTTCAAACTTTTTTAACAAATAAAAAACTGACTTATTAGGCAAGCAAAATTATTCAGCCCCTTTACTTTCAGTAGAGCAAACTCTCTCCAGAAGTTTAGTGAGGATCTCTGAATGATCCAATGTTGACCTAAATGACTAGTGATGATAAATAGAATCAACCTGTGTGTAATCTTGTCTCCGTATAAATGCACCTGCTCTGTCTCAGAGGTCCGTTGAAAGCACAGAGAGCATCATGAAGAACAAGGAACATACCAGGCAGGTCCAAAATACTGTTGTGGAGAAGTTTAAAGCCGGATTTGGATACAGAAATATTTCCTAAGCTTTAAACATCCCAAGGAGCAACGTGCAAGCGATAATATTGAAATGGAAGGAGTATCAGACCACTGCAAATCTACCAAGACCCGGCCGTCCCTCTAAACTTTCAGCTCATACAAGGAGAAGACTGATCAGAGATGTAGCCAAGAGGCCCATGATCACTCTGAATGAACTGCAGAGATCTACAGCTGAGGTGGGCGAGTCTGTCCATAGGACAACAATCAGTCGTATACTGCGCAAATCTGGCCTTTATGGAAGACTAGCAACATGAAAGCCATTTCTGAAAGATATCCATAAAAAGTGTTGTTTAAAGTTTGCCACAAGCCACCTGGGAGACACACCAAACATGTGGAAGAAGGTGTTCTGGTCAGATGAAACCAAAATTGAACATTTTTGGCAACAATGCGAAACGTTATGTTTGGCGTAATAGCAACACACCTCATCACCCTGAACACACCATCTCCACTGTCAAACATGCTGGTGGCAGCATCATGGTTTGGGCCTGCTTCTCTTCAGCAGGGACAGGGAAGATGGCTACAATTGATGGGAAGATGGATGGAGCCAAATACAAGATCATTCTGGAAGAAATGAGTCTGCAAAAGACCTGAGATTGGGACGGAGATTTGTCTTCCAACAAGACAATGATCCAAAACATAAAGCAAAATCTACAATGGAATGGTTCACAAATAAACATATCCAGTTTACAAGTCCAGACCTGAATCCAATCGAGAATCTGTGGAAAGAACTGAAAACTGCTGTTCACAAACACTTTCCATCCAACCTCACTGAGCTCAAGCTGTTTTGCAAGGAGGAATGGGCAAAAGTCTCTTGATGTGCAAAACTGATAGAGACATACCCCAAGCGACTTACAGCTGTAATCGAAGCAAAAGGTGGCGCTACAAAGTATTAACTTAAGGGGGCTGAATAATTTTGCACGCCAAATTTTTCAGTTCTTTATTTGTTAAAAAAGTTTGAAATAGCCAATAAATTTCCTTCCACTTCATGATTCTTCACAAAAAATTACAGTTTCATATCTTTATGTTTGAAGCCTGAAATTTGGCAAAAGATCAAAATGTTCAAGGGGGTCGAATACTTTCGCAAGGCACTGTACCTATACAATGACTGAGGAAGCCTAGTGATGAGTCCATAGCAACCAGTTCATGTGTTGAATTTGTTATTACCAGGCACATGCACAGATAGACTTGTCATTGTTCTTCTCATTCAAATGTTTATAATTCTGCCACCCCACAGATCTAAACTGTACCCTTCAGACCAGAGGTTGCCAGATGTGGCCCGCCGGGTCCTTTGATCTGGCCCGCGAGGCGTTTTCACTCTGCAGTCTCCCACGATTGTACCGCGATTATCTCACAAACCGTATATGCTAGCAACAAGAGCTTGTTAACGTTCGGAAAGATGAAGATCAGCTGAAAAGAATGAGTGTTTGCTCATCCATGTAGGTTTATCACAGCCGGAGCTATCGCGCCTCGAAGTCGGTCATGTTTTTTTTACTTTAGCCTTTTTTACTAAACACATTACAGACAGGAAGTAGGACTTCGAAATGACAAAATAGCAGCGCTGCAATGATGTAGGACATCATCTTGCACAATACCAACATCGTACCAATATGGTTGGAAAGAGGGGGTTCCGCTGATAAAATTATGCCAATGCAAATAATGAGGAGTGGTTCGTCCATGTGGATTAATGACAGCCAGAGATATCGTGTCACAAAGTTTGGTACTTTTCACTGACTATATTTTGGTAAACTAAAAACATTACAGTCAAACAAGAAAATGGTGTAACAAAACATTTATTTTCTGTAGGATGTGCATTTAACTGTGTAGGGGGCACGTTTAATTTAATGAAATAACATTTCCTATTTTTCATGCATCGCTATAAAATGCGGCCTTTCACTTGGTTTCAAAAGCTCAATGTGGCCCTCTGTCACGACCAGCCCCGTTGAGGCTGTATTTGCTTTCCTTTTGTTTTCTGTTATGTCTCTTGTGATTATGTCTTACGTTCTCAGTGTTTTTCAGTATATGCATACAGTGGTTTATTTATGGTTCTTTTGAGTTGCTCCCTCATGTCTCATGGTTTTTGGCCCCCCCTGGTGTTCCTTTTGTGTCTTCCAGGTGTTCGGGTGGTCTGATATCATCAGTGTGGGACAGTGTGTACATGTTGATTGGCTCGGGTGTACCCTATTGTATCTGATTAGCTTTAGTATTTAGCCCTCATGTTTCTGTCATTCCCTTGTTCGTCAATGCATCCTGTTACGTGTCTCGTAGAGGTAATTAAGAGTTGTCAGTGTCTCATGTTTCGCCCCACGTGGCAGTATATTGTTTGGTAATAAATATATTTTGGGATTATTGAACCTTCGCACCTGTCTCTCAGTCATATCCCCGAGAGTACGTGACACCCTCAAGCAAAAATAATTGCCCACATCTGCTTTAGGCTCAATATTTCTGGTTTAGGCCTGCTCAATTTATTCTCCATGTGACTCCATTAATTTCAGGAGCATTACTAGGAGTCAAATCCCATTGCATATTGTATGAAACTCAAAATATTTTTTTATATATATTTCTTTACTCAGTTAAAATTTGTTATATACTCAGACATTGAGATGAAATTGGTTTTACATACAAACACTCACACATTCATCAGAAATAAGCTGATCATATTGGTCAATTGGATCATGCCCAGAGAAAGTAGTTACCACAAGTCTGCACTCGACATGATCAGGCAATCAATATCTAGGAGCGGCAAGGTGGCCTAATTGTTTAGGGCCCATGATTCATTTTTGAAGAAGCCCCCAGAAGAATGGTTCAACCCCCCCCCCCACACACACAAACACTACCAAGGTGAAGCCTTTATCATTCTGTTTTTGAGCACGACAGTTAACCCTAATTGCTCCAAGGTTGTTTCTGTAAATAATAATTATTTCTTAAACCTAGACACACCAAAAAGCATATGTAAAAAACATTTTTTAAAGTAGTTTACTTAGTTACTTTTAATAAAGAGTAACGCAGTAACGTAGTTACTTTCAATAAAAGGTAACGCAGAAGGTAGCATAGTTACATTTTCGAGAAGTAACTAAGTAAACTTACTTTTTAAAGTAACGTTCCCCAACACTGGCAATGACACTGGGAAAAGTATTGAACACATGAAGAAAGGTGCAAAAAGGCATGGAAAGCCAAGACAACAGCTGAAAACCATTAGTAATTAAAAAGCAATCTAGCCCCCTGTCAGTGCAAATTAATATCAGCTGGTTCAGTCCCAACTGATGGTCCACAAGAAGGGCATGCTAAGGTGTCACACAAGAAACATCTTATGATGGGTAAAAGCAAAGAGCTGTCTCAAGACCTTTGCAACCTAATTTTTGCAAAACATAATAATGGCATTGGCACATTTCTAAGCTTCTGAAAGTTACAGGGATCACTGTTGGGGCCATAATACGGAGGTGGAAAGACAATCATTACATCATAAATTTGTCTCGACCAGGTGCTCATCGCAAGATTTTTGACAGGAATGAAAATAATTGCGGGTAAATTGGGAACGTCTGGAGGAGGCCCCTGTCCGACAGACTTTCAACTCACACCTTGCTGAAGCTGCGGTGGGGAGCTGTGGTCTTAGGGTCTGGGGTGCCTCAAGGGGCGGTAACCCACGGACACCGTGGTGGACACCGGTGGTCAGGGAAGCCGTCCGACTGAAGGAGTCATTTCGGGATATGTTATCCTGGAGGACTCCAGAAGCAGTTGCAGGGTACCGAAGGGCCCGAAGGGCTGCAGCCTCTGCCGTGAGACAAAGCAGCGTGTTTGGGAAAAGTTCGGAGAAGACATGGAGAAGGACTTTCGGTCGGCACCAAAGTGCTTCTGGAAAACCGTCCGCCACCTCAGGAGGGGGAAGCAGGGAACCATCCAAGCTGTATACAGTAAGGGTGGGACTCTGTTGACCTCAACTGAGGAGGTAATAGGGTGGTGAAAGGAACATTTTGAGGAACTCCTGAATCCTACTTCTATGCCCTCTATATTCGAGGCAGAGCTAGAGGATGATGGGGGATTGTCGTCAATTTCCCTGGTGTAAGTCACTGAGGTAGTCAAACAACTCCACAGTGGCAAAGCCCCAGGGATTGATGAGATCCGTCCAGAAATGCTGAAAGCTCTGGGTGTGGAGGGGCTGTCTTGGTTGACACGCCTCTTCAACATTGCATGGAAGTCTGGGACAGTGCCAA
>JACXGM010038628.1:0-10787 GCA_016801145.1 Umbra pygmaea
GGTGGTTATACCATGAACACGGCTAGTCACACTATAGAATTTGCGTACACGAAGTCAGACCAGACGTGAGATTTTATCGCAGCCTACGATCACGTTCAAATTGATAAATCCCTTGCTTTGCGTAAGAATCGCCGTACGCCCGTCGTACGCCTGTTTTAGGTCGTACGCACGTTTCATAAATGAGGGCCAATGTCTTTATAATGTACAGGTCCATCTCAAGAAATTAGCATATTGTGATAAAGTTCATTATTTTCCATAATGTAATGATACAAATTAAACTTTCATATATTTTTGATTCATTGCACACCAACTGAAATATTTCAGGTCATTTATTGTTTTAATACTGATGATTTTGGCATACAGCTCATGAAAACCCAAAATAATCTCAAAGAATTAGCATATCATGAAAAGGGTCTCTAAACTAGCTAATAACCTAATCATCTGAATCAACTAATTAACTCTAAACACCTGCAAAAGATTCCTGAGGCTTTTAAAAACTCCCAGCCTGTTTCATTTCTCAAAACCGCAATCTTGGGTAAGACTGCCGACCTGACTGCTGTCCAGAAGGCCATCATTGACACCCTCAAGCAAGAGGGTAAGACACAGAAAGAAATTGCTGAACAAATAGGCTGTTCCCAGAGTGCTGTATCAAGGCACCTCAGTGGGAAGTCTGTGGGAAGGAAAAAGTGTGGCAAAAAACACTGCACAACGACAAGAGGTGACCGGACCCTGAGTAAGATTGTGGAGAAGGACCGATTCCAGACCTTGGATGACCTGCGGAAGCAGTAGACTGAGTCTGGAGTACAACCATCCAGAGCCACCGTGCACAGGCGTGTGCAGGAAATGGGCTACAGGTGCCGCATTCCCCATGTCAAGCCACTTTTGAACCAGAAACAGCAGCAGAAGCGCCTGACCTGGGCTACAGAGAAGCAGCACAACAAAACAACAATAAATTTTGCATGTCATTCGGAAATCAAGGTGCCAGAGTCTGGAGGAAGACTGGGGAGAAGGAAATGCCAAAATGCCTGAAGTCCAGTGTCAAGTTCCCACAGTCAGTGATGGTCTGGGGTGCCATGTCAGCTGTTGGTGTTGGTCCACTGTGTTTTATCAAGGGCAGGGTCAATGCAGCTAGCTATCAGGAGATTTTGGAGCATTTCATGCTTCCGTCTGTGGAAAAGCTTCATGGAGATGAAGATTTCATTTTTCAGCACGACCTGGCACCTGCTCACAGTGCCAAAACCACTGGTAAATGGTTTACTGACCATGGTATTACTGTGCTCAATTGGCCTGCCAACTCTCCTGACCTGAACCCCATAGAGAATATGTGGGATATTGTGAAGAGGAAGTTGAAAGACGCAAGACCCAACACTCTGGATGAACTTAAGGCCGCTATCGAAGCATCCTCAGCCTCAATCATACCTCAGCAGTGCCACAGGCTGATTGCCTCCATGCCACGCTGCATTGAAGCAGTCATTTCTGCAAAAGGATTCCCGACCAAGTATTGAGTGCATAACTGAACATAATTAATTGAAGGTTGACTTTTTCTTTTCTTTTTTTTGTATTACAAACACTTCTTTTATTGGTCAGATGAAATATGCTAATTCTTTGAGATAGGAATTTTGGGTTTTCATGAGTTGTATGCCAAAATCATCAGTATTAAAACAATAAATCACCTGAAATATTTCAGTTGGTGTGCAATGAATCTAAAATATATGAAAGTTTAATTTTTATCATTACATTATGGAAAATAATGAACTTTTTTCACAATATGCTAATTTCTTGAGAAGGACCTGTAAGTAGGAACCAGAGGGTTGGTTTGTATTAATGTAGATTTACTGAGATGTTGGATACATCAGACGGTATATAAGAGATGCTGCTTGAGCAATTTCACAGGTGATGTTGTAAATGTTCTGTAGTTACACATTACAATAATAATTGAGGGAAACAAAGTAGATAATAGTTCCTAACTTCCTACTCATCAACTAGTAGACAAGCATATACACCTTTAACAGAACTATGTTTACTGTACACACACCATCTGATTATTTCCAGAGACGTGAATGAGTGTAGCTGCTGATATGCAGGAGTGTGAGAAACTACCCCACTCTGAGCTGTCAGAGATACTAAATACTGGTTTGGGGCTCAGGGCCTTTTTTACAGGGGCACTGGTCCCTGTAGGCCCCTGGTTAGAACCGCTAATGTCGAGAGATTTAGCAGACCGGATCCTCACGACCAGTAGGATGGTTCAGATGACTGGCGGAATCTATACTGAGCCAGGTTGGTATGGCTGTGTAGGCCCAGTGAGAATGGGAAGAGGAATGGTCAGGTGTCCAAGAGTCACAGGCTGATATCCAGGAGAGCACGGTTAGGTGTCCAGGGGTCACAGCCTGATATCCAGGAGAGAATTTTTAGGTGTCCAAGAGTCACAGGCTGATATCCAGGAGAGCACATTTAGTTGTCCAGGGGTCACAGGCAGATATCCAGGAGAGAACAGGTAGCGGATTATTGTCACAGGAAGGGTTGTGTGGTACAGTAATCCATCGAGCACTGATCGCTGACATCTCCCTTAAGAAGGGAGAGAAGCAATCAGCCAGGTGTGGCAGATCAGCAGGTGTGGGTTATCATTAGGGCTGGGGACTGGTGCATAGGAACGGGTGCCTTAGTGGTGTGTAGGAAACTGGTGACTCAGGGAACTGTAACAGACATAAAAACAGAAAACAAACCAGACACACACACAAGGGATACCAGAATAGAGGGAAGGCACGCAAAAGGAGATGCAAAGACAGCTCAGAGGGATGGAATCCTGAAAATTTGATTGAAAATATTGTCGGTGTCTCATGTGAAAACATGATTACATTTGAAATACATTCACTACAGTCTGTTTTATTAAACAATAGACTAATTTTAGCAACACATGGACATGGAAACACTACTTATCTTTGCAATGAATTAACAATGATTATTACAATGAATTACTAGCGCTGTTATTTTGAAAAGGAATATTTGTGTTTGTGTTGCTGGAATAATTTAAGATGTGTCTCAATGTGAAGGCTGCATCCTTCGAAGGCCGCAGACTTCAAATGAGGCCTTCGATGGGTGCAGACTTTGAATTGAGACAGCCTTCTTAGCACTAGTGTGACGGAAACAACTTCCAAATGCGGCCTTGGAAGGGTGCAGTATTTGAATTGAGACAGCCTTTGTCTTGCTGTGACGCAATCAGCCTTCAAATGTGGCCTTCTGAGAATGCAGCCTTCACATTAAGACACAGCTAGTGTGTTGACAGGCGAATGGTTTTTGCCTATACCTAGCTCTGGCTCTGAGTGTCCTCATGTTGAAAATGTCACTTGTGCATATGTGTATTCACTCCCTGAGATGCAAGAAGAAAGCAAAATATACAGTTTTACTAAGGAAAATGACAAAAATAGTAACGCAAAGTGACTAGCGTTACTTAATCTGATTACCGGATTGTAATTAGTAACGCATTAGATTACTCTTTACTGAAAAAAGTGGTCAGATTAGAGTAATGCGTTACTAAGTAACACGTTACCGTCATTACTGGTAACAATATCCCAACAAATAAAACCAGTCACAGCAACAGCTTGCTGAAGTTGTTGGTATTACTTGCAAGTGTTTACCTAGAGCAATTGACTGTCAATTTTATTGAAACTGGCTAAAGTTAGCTACATTTAGCTAAAACTACTCTGCCATGTAGTGTCTAGAAAAAAACATGCACCAACAGAATCCAACGGACCTGCTTATTTAATTAATGTGAAGTTATCAAGTATACTGTACATCACCGATACTCAAGTGATTGATTGACATTTCCCACAAAACGCCCATAAAGCAACGAGTTCTAGGCTGAACAAAAAAGGTGTGAATGCCGGGTTAGGCAACAAGGTAAAGAGGTATGCTCTTAGAGAAAAGAACAGTTTAACTCTTTCTCTGGTTATTACTTTTTAATTGACTTTGATGACAGGGGTTATCATTTGTATGTTCAATTTGAATCAAATGTTTTCCACTAGCCATTGTAATAATTACATGTCTTTACAATAATTCAATAGATATGTATTAGCAATAAATTAGATTAGGCAAATGTTTTACAGTAGACTCAGATTGCCCCCACCAGGTAAATACATATATCAACTGAGAGGGATTTTGTACAGGTCTGCTTCTGATTTTCATCACAGTGAGTCTCGAGCACAATAATACACAGCTGTGTCTTCAGCCTGCAGATTCTGTCCTTTTAAAAACAATGTGTTGCTTGAAGTGTCTCTTGTGATGCTGAACTTGTTTTTCAGGAAATCTTTATAACCTGTGCTTCCATCCGTATAGATATTTCCAATCCATTCCAGTGCTTTTCCTGCAGGTTGTCAAATCCAACTTGACCAGTAGCAGGTACCAGAATAAAAGACTTTACAGGAAAAGGTCAGTGGTTGACCTGGCTGGACAGTAATATAGGGTGGCTAAGTAAGTTCTTCACAGTGAACATCTGTAGACAAAGCATGTATAATGTTACTCAATACAAATAAATCATATTTACACAATATAATAATTCCCTAAAACCAAAAAGACCACCAAATCCAGACTCACAGGAGGCAGCGCTGCCAACAGCATCATGACAGAGACACAGAGAACATGGTTTATGTTGAACTGATCTGGTGGGAGCTGCTCTTCTCTACTCTCCAGGACTCAGATGGCCTCTAAGGACAAACACAGAGACACTGTTTAAGTAGCAACCAGAAGGTTGGTTTGCATTGACGTAGACTACAGAGATGTTGGGAGGCATCAACTGGTATATAAGAGGTACTGCAGGAACATTTTTCACTGTCTTTGGTCACAAATGTTGGACAAATAGGCAATTTTACACCCTATTTAGGGAGGCTTCAGCCCCCCCTGTCTTTCATCTCAGCCCCCCTGAACATTTTACATATTTTTTTTCAGAAATCAGTTAAGTAAATTTACATGTGGACGTTTCTTTTTTCTTGATTTTTCCTGATTTTCCTCGCTTCCCAATTCCTTTTCTAATCCTGCCTCGTTACAGCTCTGCAACTCCTTGTACAGATCTGTGGGATGATCATCCAACCACATGTCGTCCGAGCCACCGATTATTAGGCAAGGCAAGGCAAGTTTATTTATATACCATAGGGATGCTCATTTCGGGTAAATTTCCTGACCGACAACCGCAACTCGTTATCCGATTATTAACCGTTAACTGATAAGATTATGAGATTCAATTGGCTTTAAATAAAAAATTAAATTGACGAGTGTCTGTGACCCGTTAAATATACAAACAATTTTTTTCACGGATTTATTTTAATGTGCAAACAGCATACAGAACAGATCAACAACAGCTGCCGGTTGCACCAGCTTTGCGTATTAGTTCACACAGGTGGAAAGTCCACACTAAACAATACGTTGAAACTAATTAGTTTAATACTACAGATGTGTCGATGTTTGGTTTCACCACGGAGACTTAAGGTTCAACTTGGCGAAAAGTCCACACCAACCAAAATATTGTTGCAGAAAACTTGTTGCAGACGTTTTCACTTTCTGTTGTCAATCAAAGGAAAGTAGCCTTGATGCAGTGTTTACCGAGTTGTCAAATTATAGAATGAAAACAGTCGGTAACAATCTGGAACAAGGTTGTTGCTTACAGAAGGCCTACTGCAAATTAGGGCTATATTTCATTAACACAAAACAAAACGTTGATAACACTTGCTATGCATTATGTTACTAACTATACAATATCTGCAGAGCGCATCCATTCCATTGAAATCACCATTACGGTCCACTCAGAAAATAAATTGTGTGTTAATATCACAGTCATAATAAATGTCCAAGGGATGTCATTTTAAATGGAGAACGCATTAAAGACGCAAAACAGGCAGCCGGTATATTTCGCTCCACATTACCTATATCTCCCCATCTTTTAAAATGAAGCGCCAGGCTATAATTGTGTGTGTCAAACGCGCCACATGATTTAACAAATATAGGCTATATATACGTAAAAAAAATACTTCTAAACCGTTTAACTGATAGCATTAATCGGTCAAATGTTTTACTTTCGGTTAACGGTTAAACGGTCAATATGAGCATCCCTAATATAGCACATTTCATACACAATGGCAATGCAAGGTGCTTTACATAAACAGGAAAACGTAAAAATTTAAAACAAATTAAAGATAAAACTAGAAAATGCATTTCCTGCAGAAAATGCGTGTGAATGCTGAACAGCTGAATCGCTACAGCTAAACTGGATATATAGCTTAAACGTGTAAGAGTTTGAAGTAGTCGGAATAATTTGAAAAGTGGGAATGGTTTAAAGTGATTATAAATTATATAAAGTAGCAGTATTGGTAGTAGTAGCAGTACTAGTATTATTATTAGTAGTAATAGCAGTATTAGTATTGTTATTAGAAGTAGCAGTAATAGTAGTAGTAGTAGCAGTACTAGTAACAGTATTATTATTATTAGTAGTAGCAATTTCTAATGCTAAAATGCATTAATAGTTTAAATATATGAGATGTTAAAGTAGTCAGAATAACTGGATGGAGTGGGCGGAGTCACTGTGTGGAGTAGGTAGATTCACTGGATGGAGTGGGTAGACTAACTAGGATAAGTGAGTAGTTTAGCTGGCTCGGTGTGTTCTAATGCTAAAATGCATTAATAGTTTAAATATATGAGATGTTGAAGTAGTCTGAATAACTGGATGGAGTGGGAGGAGTAACTGATTGGAGTGGGCAGAGCACTGGCCGGAGTGTTTTGAGTGGCGGAGTGGGTGAAGTCACTGGGTCGAGTGGGTAGAGTAACTGGCTGAGTGTTTGGAATGGGTAGGGTAACCGATGGTAGGGGGCAGAGTAACTGGCTTGAGTGTTTTGAGTGGCGGAGTGGGCTGAGTCACTGTGTGGAATACGCAGAGTCACTGGATGGAGTGGGCGGAGTCACTGGGTGGATTGGGTAGAGTAGCTGGCTGGGTGTTTGGAGTGGGAGGAGTAACTGATTGGAGTGGGCAGAGTCACTGGGTGGAGTGGGCGGGGTCACTGGGTGGAGTGGGCGGAGTCACTGGGTGGAGTGGGCGGAGTCACTGGGTGGAGTGGGCAGAGTCACTGGGTGGTGTGGGCGGAGTCACTGTGTGGAGTGGGCAGAGTCAATGTGTGGAGTGGGCAGAGTCACTGTGTGGCGTAGGCAGTGTCACTGGATGGAGTGGGCGGAGTAACTGTGTGGAGTGGGTGGAGTAACTGGCTTGGTGTTTGGAGTAGCGGAGTGGGCAGAGTCAATGTGTGGAGTAGGCAGAGTCACTTGATGGACTGGGTGGAGTAACCAGAATGAGTGGTTAGTGTAGCTGGCTGTTTGTTTGGAGTCGGCAGAGTATTTTGAGTGGCGGAGTGGGAGGAGTCACTGTGTGGAGTAGGCAGAGTCACTGGATCGAGTGGGTGGAGTAACCAGGATGAGTGGATAGTGTAGCTGGCTGGGTGTTTGGAGTGGGAAGAATAACCAATTGGAGGGGGCAGAGTAACTGGCTGATCATGCGGAGTGGGCGGGGTCACTGTGTGGAGTAGGCAGAGTCACTGGATGGAGTGGATGGATTAACCAGGACGAGTGGGTAGTGTAACTGGCTGGGTGTTTGGAGTGGGAGGAGTAACTGATTGGAGGGGGCAGAGTAAATGGCTGGAGTGTTTTGAGTGGCAGAGTGGGCGGAGTCACTGTGTGGCGTAGGCAGAGTCACTGGATAGCGTGGGTGGAGTAACCAGGATGAGTGGGTATTTTAGCTGGCTGGGTGTTTGGAGTGGGAAGAATAACCAATTGGAGGGGGCAGAGTAACTGGCTTGAGTGGCAGAGTGGGCGGAGTCACTGTGTGGAGTAGGCAGAGTCACTAGGTGGAGTGGGTGGAGTAACCAGAATGACTGGTTAGTGTAACTGGCCGGAGTGTTTTGAGTGGCGGTGTCACTGGGTGGTTTGGACAAATTAACTGTAGGCTCAGTAAAATGGTTACAATGACTGTCTATGGAGAACTTCACTGTGAAACAAACCAATTTGATCTAAGATATGTACATGTGGACTTAAAACTGTAGAAATGGCAGCAGTCTAACAAATATGTGTGAACTACATGTCTGAAGTTGAAATTTGACTGTCTGCAAAAGTGCTGAGTCATGTTTTCTAATTAGTGGCCATGTTATTAAACACAGTGGGGAAGCCTTTGATCTCTCTAATGAGCAATCAACTGTCACCTGTTGAGACTTCTGCTAAGACAGTCACAGAGTGAAGTGTTTAGACAGCTTAAACACTCAGATGGACCTCTAAAACAAAGCTTTACAGAGCCTAAACAACATGTTACATCATTTATTGGACTTAATAGTGAGCTACAGAAGACCTTTGTGAACGTATTGATATAAATTTTATGTGGATTAACTTAAAAATGTGGGCATACCAGTGATTTAAAAAAGTGCTTTACTCTGCCTTTGCTGGGAAATGCTGAGGATTTTTAACATGGGAGCGAATGGAGGAAGATTGGGACCTGTTGTCATTTGGAAGCTCACCGAGCCAAATGTGTAACTCATATCGCATAAATGAGCACATTTCCTTAAACTAGACAACAATACCTACGTTTTAATGTATACAATGTGTATGACAATTAGAAATTGTGGGTGTGGGAGCAGTATATAGAGTAGAGACTGAGAGGATTTTTTCAAGTCTCTCTGCTCTAGTGTGAAATGTCACACTCTAGCTCAGTCCATAGACACCCATTATATTTTATGAAAATGTCTAAAACGCACACTACCCTTAAACTGCTTTTTCACAGAAACTATAAAAGATATCAAACTGAACAGCGATAGCGATTATAGCTGAATATTTTGTGAACATTTTAAAGTTTGTTTGAAGTCTGTAGGTGAAAGTTTGAAAGGGCTGAAACTTTTTGTAGAAGGACTAGATTTGAAGATTTGAAGCCTGCTCCCATTGACTTCAATGTTAAAAAAAACATTTAAAAGTTAAATATTTTTAAAAGTATAAATAGTAGAACAAAAGTTGAAGTGGTCCCATCGTGTGCTGAAGGAGCTGAACATTTTGATAGTTTATTTGTATTTGTAGCTAAAAGTATGCTGAAGTTGTTTAAAGCCAAAAAACGTATGGAAGGGAAAATAAGTATAAGAATAAAGAAAAGGATAACAATTGTGAATGCTGTAGAACAGCATTCACAAATTAAAGCAATTAAAGTAAAAGTGAAAAACAATTAGAAATATAGCCGCAAGCGGCGATTTGCGGGTTCAACCCTTTTTTCTCAATAGCGACTTCAAAGTAATTTCACACAAGGTTCAACATTGTTATAAAACATATGCTAACATTTTTATGATCTATAGCTTGATTTATGTCATTCCACATGCAGTTATTTTACATTTAACGCGCCCCCTAGTGTTCAATTTGAATGAGACTTTCAGGGTGTGGTTCAGTTACTCATTAAGAGATTTTATTTTTATTTTTTATTTAACCTTTATTTAACCAGGTGGGCACGGTGAGAACAATTTCTCATTTAAAACGGCGACCTGGCCAAGATAAGGCAAAAAATTTGCAAGTACAGACAGAGTTACACATAAATACAAATACACAAGTATTACACAAAGGGTACAATAAAGACAAAAGATAAAAAATACAGTTGAAATACAATCGAAATTGAATGAGGCAGATGTAAGTACATGTAGAATTAGTGCAAAGAAATCTTAGATTTAGAGGTAGATCGAATTAGTGTACATAGCTGGCAAATACAATGTAAAATTTGACATTAGTATGAAAATTTACTGTGCAAATGGAAGCAGTGCAAATAACAGTTGAGAAATAATATATTTAAAATAAATACTGTTCAAGTCAGTATATACACAGGTGCTTATTTGGCAGAGTGCCACAGTAATGGATCAGATAGGGAAAGGTAGTGAACATGTGGGGGGGGGGGGGTCAGCAGGTGCAATGGTCAGACAGAAGCTCTGATAATTGAGATTTAAAGGAAGTTAGGGGGACAGTGGTCATGAGTTTTAGAGTCTTCTGTAGCTCGTTCCAGTCGTTAGCTGCGTCGAACTGGAATGCATTTCGGCCAAAAGCGGTGTGGGCTTTAGGATTAATCAGGGAGATGTACCTGGATGAGCGCAGGTTACGGGAGGGTGAGGCAATGGTGAGGAGTGAGTTCAGGTAAGGAGGGGTTTTCCTAAGGATTGTTTTGTAAATAAGGTGATACCAGTGGGTCAGGCGCCGAGTGTGTAATGAGGGCCAGCCCACTAGTCCATATAGGTCACAGTGGTGGGTGTTAAATGGGGCATTTGTAACAAATCGGATGGCACTATTATAGACTACGTCTAGCTTTCTAAGTAGGGAGGTTGAGGCAGTTCTGTAAATGACATCCCCGAAATCAAGGATTGGAAGGATGGACATTTTTACCAGGGTCTTTTTGGCAGCATAGGTGAAGGAGGTCTTGTTTCTAAATAAGAAGCCAATTCTAGATTTTATTTTAGATTGAAGTGTGTTAATGTGAAGCTGGAATGAGAGTGAACAATCTAACCAGACACCTAGGTATTTGTAGGTGTCCACGTATTCCAGTTTGGAGCCATCCAGAGTGGAGATGCTTGTCAGGTTGGCGGGTATGGGAAGTGTGCGGTTGAAAAGCATGCATTTAGTTTTGGTGGGGTTTAAGAGCAGTTGAAGGTTATAGAAGGCGTGTTGAATGGAGTCGAAGCTCTTTTGGAGGTTAGTTAATACAGAGTCCAATGAAGGGCCGGATGTGTATAGAATGGTGTCATCCGCAT
>JACXGM010038629.1:0-10787 GCA_016801145.1 Umbra pygmaea
CTACTTCCTGTGGACTACAGCTTCCCTAGTCATGCCTCCTCAGAACTACATTCCCCATACCCGGACTCAATTATCCTAATTCACCACACCTGCTCACTCCATTTAGTATTTAGTCACACACCTCTCCTTGCCTCTTTGCGAGGTATTGTGAGTATTTTCCATTCTCCATTCTGAGCATTTCTTGTATATTTTGATATCCCGGTTCGACCTTTTGCCTGGTTTGTTTGTTCTGCCTTAGCTTAATCCTTTGTACCTTTGCCGTTTAACCTGTGTTGCTATTCTGGCCTGACCCCTGCTCTAGTTTTGTATTATTCTGCTTTGGATATCCGTTTGTGCTGTTGCCTGGCGTTACGAAATAAAAAGTGCTGTTTTATCCCCTGCCTTGGAGTGTGACATTACATTATCTGTGTGTTTGATGACGCGTAAGGCTACGCATGAGGCAAAGCAGCAGAAAGGGAATCATTTGACAACCATGTGACCTGCGTTCAATGCCCAATAAATTAATTGGACGTGCTAATTTGGGCATATGTCAACTTTTGACTGAGAAATTCTAAGGCGCCTTCGCCAGCCTTAAGAGAAACATGTCAATGATTGGCGTTGCATAGAGCACTTATGGAATGGACACAATGGCATGATAGAGTAAAGGTTTAAATGATTAGAATCACACACAGAACATTTCATGGATGCATGGTTTGAAACTCCCGTTTATTTTTCTCAAAACAAAAAATTCCATCATAATATGAATCAAAAGAAAAGTCCATTCAATCATGGATGATGGCTAAGAAAATATCAATCAACCAAAAACATTTGCAATCAAAAGCTGCCTTGCCTCAACCCCGGCAGCGTGCAGGGCAGCCCTCTGTGGAGGATGGAGGACCTCAACTTCTCCCTCTCCATCTTCCTCCTCATCTGCTTCCACCTCCTCCCCCTCCGGAATAGGTGAGCCTCCTCGCACAGCCATGTTACTGCGCAAGAGCTGTGAGACTTCATGCGTAGTCCTCCTGCCGACTTGTGCAGGCACCGAAAGCACAGCTTCCAGTTTCCAATTGCACACTCGACAACGTTGCGTGTGCGAACATGTGCAACATTGTAGGCTATTTCAGCCCGAGTCTGTGGGTTGGTCAGCGGTGTGAATAGGTATGTTCTCAGAGGGTATCCACTATCCCAGAGGAACAGGCTCTGACCAAACCCCTCTCTCTCCGCTTGTTCACCCATGGCAGAATCGGCCCTGACAAAACTGTCGTGGGTGCTGCCTGGCCACCTTGCCACCAGGTCGGAGATCACACCCCTATGGTCCAATATAACCTGCAAGTTTATGGCTGCATATCCCTTTCGCGATATGTATGCCTGACCAATCACTGATGGATTGGCGATAGGGATGAGTGTGCCATCCACCAGGCCCAAGACTCTGGGGATGCCAGCAATGGCATGACAGCCCTGGTGCACCTCCTGGACCTCCTGTCGTGTTGCCGGCAGCCAGATGTAATCCCGAGCATGGCGCAGAAGCGTTGGTGACCGAGGTCTTGCTTAGGCCGTAGCCTTCTCCCACAACCTCGATGAAGCTCCCTGTAGTTAGCCTGGCAAGCGCAGGTCTGAGAAGCTCCAGCACCTCCATAATGACTTGTCTTTTTTTAATATAGCCACGTCAGGCAAAATGTCAAAAGGGCTTAAGTTTTGCCGAATAAAACAATTGACATGGACCAAACGGCTCCGCGGCCGGCGCCGTCTTTGATTCAATACAAGGACACGTTGGGACACTGCCATAGTTGGTCGCTTACTGGACACCACCATGCTTACCCATTTATAGACCTTAGCTATTTAGAGCCAAATTGTTTGCCAGACTTTAATTATCAAAAGTGATTGCCAATTTAAACGCTTTAATGACATTACGAAATAGCCTAGGCTAATTACCACATATTAGTTCTGATACCAAATAAAGTCAATTTCATAAATAGGCTTGCATCCATTGCGAACATATTTAATTATTAAAAGTCTTAAAATGTCCATAAAATCATTGTTGAGCCACAAAATTGTCAACATACCATAGTTTGACTTGTACTGAGCTGCACTGATTTCTAAAGACTGCTGCACAGTGGCGGCGACTAGCGGCTTGAGCTCAAACAACGCTAAGAGAGAGCATACGAATGGTCCAGACCAACCTTACGAAAGTGTGACTTACAGAAGATACACTAAGCGTACGAACGTGTCGGGAACCGTGCCATGAGGTTAAGAGAGAGATTAAGGAATAGGTTAAGAAATACTTAGCGATAAGAACGTTTTGGGGAACCGGGCCTAGATCTTTTAGATGCTGCAGTCTGCAACACATCTGTCATCCAGTCTCCTTGTGGTTTTATTTTTTATTTTTCCCTCATTTTCCTCCCTTCCCAATTCCCACTAACCCTGCCTTGTCAGAAGCTCTACAACTCCTTGGTCAGATCTGGGATGGCAAGGGGTGTACACATGGTTCATCCAACCACGTTGCCCAGCTGCCAATTATTTCCGCACTGCTCATCCAACACAGAAGCCTTTAGTCAGATCATGCATAGGATGATTACGTTCACCAACTATACTTCCGCAATTGAATCTACAGGTGCCCGATCTGGACACAAGGAGTTGCACTCCATGCTGACACTTGATATTGGTTGTAGGACAAAACCTTTTTCAGCACTCCCTGGACATGTTCAACACAATTGACCGTACAGTGTTGCCCTCCCAGAGGGCAAAGAATCTTGGTGTGACCCTGGACGATAACCTGTCATTCTCTGCAAACATCAAGGATGTGATTTGTTCCTGCAGGTTCTTGCTGTATAACATTCACATGATACAAACTTACCTAACCCAGAAAGCGGAACAGGTAGTCATCTAGGCACTTACTATCTCTGTCTGGATTACTGCAACTCACCCTTAGCAGGTCTCCTGGTGTGTGCCACAAACCCCTGCGCTCATTCAGAATGCAGCAGCCTGCCTAGTGTTCAACCTTTCCAAATTCTTCCACTTCTATGCACACTCCACTCTCTTATGGTTGAAGTGTGTATCTGCTACAAGGCCATGGTGTTTTGCCTATGGGGCAACAAGAGGAGCTCCTCCTCCCTACTTTCAGGCAATGCTCACACCCTACATCCCTACACAGGCACTTTGTTCTGCCACCTCTGGGGTCCTAGCCATTCTACGCCTTTAGGAAATCAGCTCTAGAGTCACGCAGTAAAAGCTCTTCTCTGTACTGGATTCTCAATGGTGGAACAAGCTTCCACTGGAGGCTAGAACAGCAGAGTCTCTGCCCATTTTCAGGAAACATCTAAAATTCTTCCTTTTCAATACTTAAATTAGTCGATGTCAACCAACGGTTTTCTTTAAAATGTTTTATGTTTATTTGTAATATCCTTTTTCCAGCACTGATTTTTCCCATTCAATGTTGGAATGCTCTTACTGTGACTCAGTAGTGTGTATGGCCCCAAGTGCCTGTATGCACTCCCGACATCATCTGGGCATGCTCCTGATGAGACAGGAGATGGTGTCCTGGGGTCTTCTCCCAGACCTGGTTTATGGCATCAGTGAGCTCCTGGACAGTCTGTGGAGCTACATGGTTGCTCTCCACCAACTGCTTTTGTTTAGATTGGGCGCTTGTAAAATTAAATTGCAGAAGTATACTGCCATACAAAGGCAAAGCGCAGTAACTATACGTTTGGTCAAAAGTCAGTTAAGACTCAAAATGGGCTTTTTAATATCTGTTAAATTTTGAGAGTGTAAAAAGGAGTAACCACAAAAACCAAGATAATACCAAGGCAAACCACAGTAAATGATGTTAATGCATTCTGGCTTTGTATTCCTGGTTTTGACACCGCAGATACTGCAGTCTGCCTTGGTAGCCTTATCTCGAAGGGGATTCTAATACTGTTTGTTCCTATTGTAACATTCCCTCACACAGACCCAACAAGCCAACCAGCTAGCTTAGCATAATTTAAGAAACACCATGGCACAATCCCGCGGCAAAAAGATGGTTGAACTCACGTTAAAACACAAATATCCAGAAAATAATAAATATATAGATTGTCATAACCTAGCAGGGACTTCGGCTGGGTTGTGGCAGAAATGGACACATGTACTGAGAACGGACTCATGAAATTGTGTAGACGTTCTGTATTATGGGGATTTATGGTTGTGTGTAGGGGGGGGTTAAAATCCAGTGCTATGCACTGAGTTTATGTTCCGTGTTCTCTAAATCTGGCGCCTTCCCCTGATTCACCTGGTACTAGTCTGGACTGATTTTCATTCCTTAATTACATCCAGCTGGTAGAGCAGTCCTATATATTGGTCTGGGTGAATGAGAGGAGGGCGCGATTCATTAATCATCTGTTTGTAGAGGTGTGGTATTTTCCAGGGAGCTGAGCAAGTCCTTTGTATAAGGGTCAAAAGAGTGCAGTCTTGTTAGAGCTATGTTTACAATCAATATATCTATTACCCGCGTCCACACCGCGTAGAGTGTGAGTATTAGTATGTATATAAGTTAGCGTTGTGCCGCTCACATTATATGCCACCTGCAACTACGTTGAGTTATGTAGTTACGTTCCCTGGATTTGTCTTCAAAGTAAAACTATGTCATCTACCATCTATCTGCCTGAGTCTCCCTCCATCATCACACCCATGGTAAACCATGACATAGATAAGGTAAAATATGAACACCTAATACAAAGGCAATAAATTACAGCTTTATAATCAGTTACCATTATTAATTCAGTTACTGGTTAGCCAGCTGCTAACAAATTAGACAAACATTAGCCTAACTGCTCCCTTGAAGGCAATATCCACTCTGACAATGTAATGATAATCTGATTTATAATGAAAATTGCTGTCAAAGCTGCCTATGTTTACTATCATCCATTTGCAAACCATATTAGATCGCATGATTGAATAGTGTTAGCTTTGTGGAGAATGAAAAAAATTTGAGGGTTGCCAAAAATATATCTCATCATTGATCAATGAATCGCATGCATTTCAATCTGAGCTAATTGGTTCTGCCTGATTTTTGCATGAAAAAAATCCAATGACTTGAATGCATCTATGATCTACATGCCCAAAAATACCCTACTCCTGTTTTGGTTAATCTCATGCCAAATCAACCTTAAATTGGCAACCCATAGGATACATCTACAGTTTGATTATAGTTTTTAGTTACATAATCAGTAAATTTAACAGAACTGGGCAATTTCATTTGTGTCTGTGTCATATAAGAATTCAAGAATAATGTCCAACTTGCCAGTTATTTTTTTTGATTACATTGATAAGAATTAGTGCTGTCAGTTAAACGCATAATTAACTCTTTTTGGCCTGGCAAACTTTGTAGTTTTTTTTCACACGCTGTTGCAACAACTAGTAACGTTGGGAAAACTACAACACTATATCGGATCTAGCTACAGCAGAAACAAAACAACAGCCTCGCCGGCGCCGCAGAAACTTGATTGCACTAGGGCTTGCGAGCTGGCCAAGAGTAGTAGGCTACGTTACGTTTTGAGTGGGTGGCAAGCGCGAGACACCGAAATAGATGCCAATAAAATTGTGAATGGAAAGTTTACTTTTAAAAAGTTGCCAAATGGTTCTATTGACAAGACCAAAGTGATCTGTGTTTAGTCGTTGTGAACTGAGCTATCATTGCAGCACGTCCAGTCTGAAATATCACTTGATGGCAAAGCACACAACTGATGCGAATTCTCTGCCCCCTCGTCAAAGCCAGGCGACAATGGATGACTTTAGACAGTATATGTCAATGTTGTTTTCAATAAAAAAAAGCATTTGCACAAAGCAAGCCAATCCACTTTTCCATGTCGATAGGAGCATTAAAATGAGAAAAAAATAAGGATTTCAAAAATAAATCAAGGGACATTTAGAACAGATAAAAATGTGTGATTAATTAGGAGTTAACTATGACATTAATGCGATTAATCGCAATTAAATATTTTAATCATTTGACAGCACTAATAAGAATACATACAATTCCTCTAGTTCATTGATGTGTAATTATAGCTTTATGAAATTAGATAGCACATTTACAAGTTTGAGATTAGCCAAGATGTTGGGCTACAAGGACAAGAAGCCTACCTAAATATTACCTTATAAGATCTCTTTGACCTCTAATTCTAGGAAATTATTTATGTCCATATTAAGATATTTAAAAATGAAATAGGTTTAATACTTGATTAGGCTACTAATTCTAAGAAAATACTGTTCACCTTTCATGATTTAGTAAAGGACATTATGAGGAAATTGCTTCAAAAATTCCTAAAGCAGAAGCAGATAGATTTCAGGCACTGAGGAGTTTCTGTCTTCAAGATTCTGTAGCTCAAAGGAATGAACAGGATGAGGGCAGGGTCATGATTCCGTAGATATTCAAGGAGACCAGTGCCGGGAGTAATATTTGTTGTCTTTATTTTCTACCGCACAAGCAATAGTACAGCTTGGTTGACTATAGTCGGAGCATAAAGGCTTTACTTGAGCCAAAATAAAGAAGCGAAACTGAAGAAACTACTATACACTTCTTCACTTAACAAAACACTTGTTACAGAGATTTAGAATAAGGTGATAACCATGCACTGTAACACTTACAGAGAATAGCAACGTACTGACTGAAGAATCCGACATACAAACAATAAGGCACACACTCACATGACACCCGTAGAACTAAATGGTTAACCAATACACAAAACTCAAAAGGGAGGCAGCAATAATCAATATCATATGTATCAGGTGTGTGCATTTAAACTGGTAGTAACAACCCATAACTAAACAGAAGAGGGAGCCAGACTCATTACATTGAACATAACCATGAACACAAAATAATGACCCAGAACTCTAAAGTGGAACACAGAAGCAAAACATTACATATGCAAACTCCCCCAATGTCCTCCCAGGGGATACCATTACAGACAGGGTGATGATGGCTGATGACAGTGACAAGAATGATGAAGTTAATGACTATGATGAGAGGGATGGTACTTACGTACCAGAGAATGAGAATGATAATGACATAGATGGTGATGATGTCAATAGCGGCCAAATAGTTTTTCAAGATCAGTCTGCAGTTGAATGCGAACAAAGTAAGATTCCACAGATGGGAAAGCCTTGTGGTCCAAAATGTAGGAAGAGTAAAAGAGGGTCAAAGGACACAGATATTTACAGCATATTGGAATATGTCCAACAATGAGAAAAATAGCTTTATTTCCCATATGGTCTCACAGCGCCAGACCGTGCGCCACACAGCTTGTCCTAGCAGACAAACCAGGTCACTCAACTACCATCAGAATGATGACGTCGGTCAGAAACAAGAAGTCTGTTAAACAATATTTCTTAACAACTTCGGGCTATCATCCAAAAAATGACAGACTGATAGTCACTGTCTATGGAAATACAGTTTATATCCAGAGTTGGGTAACAAGTTACCTTTACATTTGTTAAAAGTAATCCAATAACTGTAATTTGTAATCCAATAACAATTGGAAAAGTAAATTACCCAACTCTGTTTATATTTTCTTAAGTCTAACACCACCACAAGAATGCAGAGGAAGGCATAATCCCATCAATACAATTGACATGGCTCCAATATTTGGACACATTGGCCCTCATTTATCAAACGTGCGTAGAAACCAGTGTAGATCTGAGTGCAGAAATCACCTTACGACAAAACTTACGTGTGATTTACAAAACATTCGTATCACTCCAATTCCAGTGTAGAAATGAACGGGTGTTGATAAATCAGACGGTTGAAATCAATTGTAATTTAAATATCACCCCCACAAATATGCACAGATTAGAGGCCTCGCCCTTATAATTTACGACATGGATTAGCGAAATCCGGCAAAGAAAAGGAATTTATCTAAGATAAAAAGAGACGCTCAGATCTCAGGTGCAGGCCAACCGCTTGGTTTTATTTGGAAGCTTAAAATCAGGCATCGATTGTTCAAGTAAAATGCAGTGTTGAAGTTACTGCTACAGTCATTGAAAGTGATTAATGAAAACCTGAAGTGCATTTTAAATAAATGAATTATTTTCACTGAACATTCCACGTTGTATTTTTTAAGTAGCTTTCTTACCCAAGATAGCACTTACTATATTAAAAGAGCAGAATAAGATCCTGTCTCCTTCTTAGAGTCCCCAATGGTGGCTGCTGTGGCACTGATCTTCATTGAATGGCACCATTCTCCAGCGCAATATCTTGGAGAACCCCAAATGCCATAACAATGTTGCAGGCCTGATCTGGGGTGTATAGTCACTTACCCAAGACAGAGCCACCTGCCATTGAGCATACATCACTCCATTGTGGTTCGTGTGCGTGTGTGCGCACTGTTGAACCTGCGCTCCTGCTTGTTTGGGGATTTGCAAGCGATGTTAGGTACTTAGTCAGGGCATAACTTTTTCACCAAGAGGAATCACATCCAAACGTTTCATCAAAGAACTATGTAGAACCATTATAATAATTGTACTAGGGCATAACTCATCAAGATGACCCCAGCCATGCAGTGTGCATTCCTGTAGCCTTGTTCCAACGCTGCAGTAAAAAAAAATTACTACCATATTCAGAACAAACATCCTGGCATCACATATGAACGTTGATTAAATTAAAGTTTTTGCAATTGATGAATGCGTAATCATTCATTGATGGTGGCTACATACGCAGTACAATCAATCGCCCGATTTGCCCCAATTGGAAACCCAGCAATCTCATAAAATTGTCTTTTAATCATAGTTTGAATATACCAGAAAGGGACTTCATAGCCGCCAAAACTGCTGGCATACATTGACTATTGTTGGCTGTGATATACCAGACCTGTCCCTGATCTCCAGCTGAAAGGTCCCAATGTAGAGAGCGTGCATTAAGGTTCTCCAGATCTGCCATCGCTTCGACTACAGGACTGCCAAAGCGCTTGTTTGAATAATATATTTAAATAATATAATATATATGATTGAAATTGTTGTTTGCCTAATTTCAGCCCTCATGGTTTAGGCCACCCCGAAGTGAAAGGGAAAAAATAAACCACTTAATAGCAATGTGCTGTATGCAATTAATTAGTAATTATGAAATGTAATTTGCAATATGGGGTAGTTGCGATGCACACACATTCATCAATGATCGCTGGTACAACAATTGACTGAACCAGGTGGTTATACTATAAACACTACTAGTCACACTACTAGAGAATTTGCGTACACGAGGTAAGACCAGACGTGAGATTTTATTGCAGCCTACGATCACGTTCAAATTGATAAATCCCTTGCTTTGCGTAGGAATCGGCGTACACCTGTCGTACGCCTGTTTTAGGTCATACACATGTTTGATAAATGAGGGCCAGTGAATAATTGAATTCCCACTTCCAGCCATTACAGACTTGAGCATGCCCCACATAGGAGGTACCTGCCAAGTGATGTCAGCATTCAGTGAATTTTAAAGAATTACAAAGACAAAGAGTCTCTTAAATGTTCCTATGAAACATATTTAAATATTGTTTGGATATTGTTCATTTATTTATTTATTTGGGACAGTGCACATTAAAGGTTCAGTGTGTAATTTTTTGTGACATCTAGTGTTATGGTTTGCGAATTGCAAGCAGCCTTTCACTCACGACCTACCCCTCCCTTTGCAAACAGGACGGATAAGCTACGGTGGCTGACGTAGGATAAAATGTTGTCATCTGAGACAGCAGAGTAGCAAGTCAAGCAATGAGGTTTCTTTATATAGAGATTTTAAGAAATTATATTTACTTAATTATTCAGTAAACCCTTGTTATTGTGAATGTTATTTTTACTTGTTCATCATCGTGTTTTTTTTCACTGACTTTACCTAGTGTGAAATGCCCTCTGTAGCGCTGTTTGTTCTCTGAGGGCTACGGTAGAATCATGACGACGAAATACAGCGACCTCCAAATAAGGGGGTGCCCGTGGTTATGTAGATATAAATTGCTCATTCTAAGGTAGTAAAAACATAATGGTTCATTAAGATGGGTGTAAAAATTGCTTGAAGCAAGACAACCGTACATCTCAGAATTTCTCCTAAATTACGTTCTCAAGAAACTATTTTAAAAACCTGAATTACGTTATATGCCAACATATTTAGTTTTTTTTAAAGTTTGAACTGCAGGTGTCGTTATTAGGCTATATTTGTATTTCTATTACGTTGCTCCGGTACATTTCGTTTAGTGGATTTATGCGAGAACATTGCACACATTCCATAGCGTTCGAAATTATATTGCAACCTTCACAGTTAATGTTAGTTAGGAGGAAACTAACGGTTAAGGTTAGGCATGAGGTTACTAACGTTTAAGGTTAGATATGACGTTACTGAGGTTAAGGTTAGAATTAAGGTTAGGGTTAACATTACAAAAACTCATAATCGCATGTCTGCATGACGCAAGCAATGTAGAACAAAACACACACAAAGTGCAGGTCTGGATTTGAACTCGCAAACACTGGCATGCAAGTCATGGATTTATACGCCCGTCCACCATCCCCGACCTCGACCCTAGCAAAAACTATACTATTTACATGCTACGTCATGATCTTCATATGTTCATATTTAACCTTATTCGAGTGTTCAATTTAGTTCCCATCCATCCATCCATCTTCATCCGCTTATCCGAGATCGGGTCGCGGGGGCAGCAGCTCCAGCAGGGGACCCCAAACGTCCTTTTCCCGAGCAACATTAACCAGCTCCGACTGGGGGATTCCGAGGCGTTCCCAGGCCAGGTTGGAGATATAATCTCGCCACCTAGTCCTGGGTCTTCCCCGAGGCCTCCTCCCAGCTG
>JACXGM010038630.1:0-10828 GCA_016801145.1 Umbra pygmaea
TTTTATGTCAGTGATGTCTCCTGTGTTCTGTCTTACGTCCTCAGTGTATTCAGTATATATATACAGTGGTTTAGTTATGTTCCTTTTAGTGCTCCCTAATGTATTGTGGTCTTTTGGTTCCCCCTGGTGTCCCTTCCGTGTCTCACAGGTGCAGGTCTGATGTCATCAGTGTGGGACGGTGTTGACATGGTGATTAGCACGGGTGTACCCTATTGTACCTGATTTGCTTTAGTATTTAGCCCTTGTGTTTCCTCCTTGTCCTTGTTCATCAATGTCTACCGTTACGTGTTCCTGTTTGCTATATTTCATTCCGTTTCGCCCCTCGTGGCAGTATTTCATTTCATTTAATAAAGTTCTCTTGGATTATTGCAAAACCTTTGCGCCTGTCTCACTCCTTATACAGTGGAACCGTGACATAAACAGTACAGTGGAATATGTAATGTACAGTGAATAAATGTTATGTTTAATCTAGGCAGAGTAGAAATGTTTTGCTCTTAAAAATTATATTATTTAGTAATTCTTTATAACAACATTCTAATGGTTCATTGTTATTTTGAAATGTGTAATGTTTCTTATTTTTTATCGATTATCGTTAAAGGCACAGAATTCAGCGGAGTGAAAACATAACTATTTTCTTTTTCAGTGATAATCTTACAAAAGCTGTAGAACAGTTTCATGATATTTAAAAAAATCTTCAATGATTTTCTACATCATGCAGGGCTATTTTTGTTTGAACATGTATTTCGATGAAGACATTACGGGGACGGGGTTATTCCAGAAAGCAGGGTTAACAAACTTTGAGTTAAAACCATAAGTCTGGGAAAGTGAAGTGCTCAGGCACCCAGCTGTAGACGTCTTGAATCACACACCCACAAACACTCAATTGCGGTCTGGAGACATGACAGTGTACAAAGAGTATGGAAATTATTTTGTCCTGGCTCGAGCAGATTCGAGCAATTATCGGTTTGTAAATGCAGCCTCAGTCTACTGGGCAAGACTCACAAGAAGCTGTGTGTAGAGAAATGGTGGGGCAAAAGGAAGGAGGTAAACACACAGAACATACACATGTATATTACAGTATCCCCCAGTCGGGCGGACGACCCCACTGCAGACAACATGCAAAGAGGGAGGGAGGGCAGAAGACCCTTGATAAGAACCGGGGTCCCCCAACAGAGACCCCCCTTCCGGGGATTGACCCCGACGACCAGGACACTCAGAGACAAAGGAGGGAGGAGGGTCTGTTGGCACATGCCAACCTAGAAATGTCAGTGGTGGCAGCCAGGGCAGAAAGACCCCCTGTGAAGGGCGAGGGGGCGTGGCAGCCGGCACCAGAGGTAGAGGCACGGAAGGCAGGTATGACGGTGCCACTGGTACCGGCTGTGGAGAAGACGGATCCCCAGGGCTCTCCACTCCGGTGATCTCAGCAGCCGTCGCCCCTTCCTTGGTGTTCTCGGCGGTCGAGAAATTTGAAGAAGGTGTTCCTCCCTCCATGGCCCACAGCTCCCATCTTCAGCCCCGACTAGCCTACCAACCACCCGGTAGGGAAAGCCGAGCGGACTATACCCCTCTTCTATAATCCCATAGCTATTGGGAAAGTAGGCATAGCCGTTTGGCTCTCTGATGCTGTCGAGGGAGGCACATAGACGCTCATCCAACTCCTCGTACTCAGCATACGAGCCTACCTGGTTGTAGTAGGCTTCACTCGCCCGTGCTGGTCTACTGCGCCTCTTCCTTTGCTGTTTGCTTTTGCGGTCAGTCATTCTGTCACGAAGTAGTGGTATGGATAAAGCGGAGACAAAGTGCGAAGGTTTTACAGCAAACAAACTGTTTCATGTACCGATAACACTTTACAAAATAATATTGCTGCGAGGGGCAAACACAGAATATATAATACATTCACGACATACACCTTGACAATGGAATAATGACCGACAGGGAAATGGCTATACAATACATAAAGAATGACTGATTGAAAACATTTGTGATATGATTAAAAATCTTGACAATCTATAGGCTGAGGGAAAACATGTGATGAGAGTAGCAAGAACTGAAACCAAAACAACACATACGGGAGAAAAACTGAAATGAAATAATAATAGGGAACACACAGAACATAAACATGTACAATCCCTTGAGGGTGGTCGTTACATTGTTATGTTACACCTTTGTTCGAAAATGATGAAATTCATTTTTTCCCTCAAAATTCTAAAAACAACGCTCAAAAATTACAATGTGAAAAAAGTGTGTTTGAAATCTTAACAAATTTATTAAAAATAAAAAATCATCCTTTGCTCAATACTTTGTTGAAGCACCTTTGGCAGCACGTTGAGCCTCAAATCTTTTTTGTTATGATGCTACAAGCTTGGCACACATATTTTCTGGCAGTTTCTCCCATTCTTCTTTGCAAAACCTCTCAAGCTCAATCTGGTTGGATGGGGAGCGTCGGTGCACAGCCATTTTCAGATCTTTCCAGAGATGTTCAATCGTGTTCATGTCTGGGCTATGGCTGGGCCACTCAAGGACATTCACAGAGTTGTCTTGTAGCTACTCCTTTGTTATCTTGGCTGTGTGCTTAGGATCATTGTCCTGTTGGAAGTTGAAACTTCGCCCCAGTCTGAGGCCCAGAGCACTCTGGAGCAGGTTTTCAACAAGGATGTCTCTTTACATTGCTGCATTCATCTTTCCCTGAATCCTGACTAGTCTCCAAGTTCCTGCCACTGAAAGACATGTCCACAGCATGATGCTACCACCACCATGCTTCACTGTAGGGATGGTATTGGCCAGGTGATTAGTGATGCCTGGTTTCGTCCAGACATGACGCTTGCCATTCAGGCCATAGAGTTCCATTTTTGTTTCATCAGACCGCATCATTTTGTTTCTCATGGTCTGGGATTCCTTCAGGTGCCTTTTGGCAAACTCTGGGTGGGTTCTAATGTGCCTTTTACTGAGGAGTGGCTTCCGTCTGGCCACTCTACCATACAGGCCTGATTGGTGGAGTGCTGCAGAGATGGTTGTTCTTCTAGAAGTTTCTCCTCTCTCAACAGAGATATGCTGGAGCTATGTCAGAGTGACCATCGGGTTCTTGTTCACTTCCCTGACTAAGGCCCTTCTCCACCAATCACTCAATTTGGCCGGGTGGCCAACTCTAGGAAGAGTCCTAGTGGTTCCAAATTTCTTCCATTTATAAATGATGGAGGCCACTGTGCTCATTGGGACCTTCAATGCTGCAGATATTTTTCTGTACCCTTCCCCAGATCTGTGCCTTGATACAATCCTGTCTCGGAGGACTACAGACAATTCCTTGGACTTCATGACTTGGTTTGTGCTCTGACATGCACTGTTAACTGTGAGACCTTATATAGACAGGTGTGTGCCTTTCCAAATCATGTCCAATCAACTAAATTTACCACAGGTGGACTACAATCAGGTTGTGGAAACATCTCAAGGATGATCAGTGGAAGCAGGAAGCACCTGAGTTCAATTTAGAGTATCATGGCAAAGGCTGTGAATACTAATGTACATAGCTCTTCATCAGTGGTACATCAACTTCTGGTTCTGATACCATACGGGCAAAACGCAGCACAAGTTTGAAAAATCCAACTCCTGCGACACTACCACCATACCACATTTACATTTTGCCAGATCCAGTATATTAACTGCAGCGGTGCAGATTGCTTTCTATTGAAATAAATGGACTTCTGCCGTAACATATAACGTTTTCCCTTGCTTGGTGTGATCCCAGCAAAAGACTGTGACACAGTCGCCATCTGCCGATGCATAGGCAAAGGTGTCCCTAGTCTTCTATTGCTGGGATCACACCAAATATGACAAAAAAATCACTGTACAATACCGTAACGCAGACATACCTGTACACCGCAATCAACTTCGTAATCAATCTTCCGCATCTTGAAGATGGAGGACAACATTGCATACATCTGTCCTATTCCAAATAGGATGACTAGCAGGAGCTTTTTCAGTTGTTTTAATTGATAATGGGTTTTGTCATGAAACCTGTCTACTGCTGAGCTGTCAAAGCTTTTCAATCCCATAAACCCATAGGTGAAAGCCACATACTATTAACTTAATCCCATAAACCCATAGGTGAAAGCCACATACTATTAACTCAATCCCATAAACCCGTAGGTGAAAGACACATACTATTAACTCAATCCCATAAACCCATAGGTGAAAGCCACATGCTATTAACTCAATCCCATAAACCCGTAGGTGAAAGCCACATGATATTAACTCAATCCCATAAACCCGTAGGTGAAAGACACATACTATTAGCTCAATCCCATAAACCTATAGGTGAAAGCCACATGCTATTAACTCAATCCCATAAACCCGTAGGTGAAAGACACATACTATTAACTCAATCCCATAAACCCGTAGGTGAAAGACACATGCTATTAACTCAATCCCATAAACCCATAGGTGAAAGCCACATACTATTAACTCAATCCCATAAACCCATAGGTGAAAGCCACATGCTATTAACTCAATCCCATAAACCCATAGGTGAAAGCCACATACTATTAACTCAATCCCATAAACCCGTAGGTGAAAGCCACATACTATTAACTCAATCCCATAAACCCGTAGGTGAAAGCCACATACTATTAACTCAATCCCATAAACCCATAGGTGAAAGCCACATACTATTAACTCAATCCCATAAACTCATAGGTGAAAGCCACATACTATTAATTCAATCCCATAAACCCATAGGTGAAAGCCACATACTATTAACTCAATCCCATAAACCCGTAGGTGAAAGCCACATACTATTAATTCAATCCCATAAACCCATAGGTGAAAGCCACATGCTATTAACTCAATCCCATAAACCCATAGGTGAAAGCCACATACTATTAATTCAATCCCATAAACCCATAGGTGAAAGACACATACTATTAACTCAATCCCATAAACCCATAGGTGAAAGCCACATGCTATTAACTCTTCGTCGGTGGTACATAAACTTTTGGTTGTATGTTGGATTGTTGGTTTGTTGGTTTGTTGGTTTGTTGATTTGTTTGTTTGTTTGTTTGTTTGTTGGTTTGCTGGTTTGTTGTATGTTTGTTTGTTTGTTTGTTTGTTTGTTTGTTTGTTTGTTGGTTCATTGGTTCATTGGTTCGTTGGTTCGTTGGTTCGTTGGTTCGTTGGTTCGTTGGTTTGTTGACAAAATACTGCACAAATAGAACTCCTGCAACACACCCGCCGTACTGTATCCACATTTTGCCGGTAGATTGGCCACAGCGGTGCAGATTGCTTCCTATTGAAATGAATAGACTTCCGACTTCCGTTTTTGTTTTTCTCTTGGTTGGCCTGATCTCTAGAACACTCTCCTTGGGCCTCCCCATACAGACCATGTTTGTTTTTAACCCTGAAATGACACACCTGCTTAAATCAATCAATCAACGATTTAATGTGTAGTTGACTAATTGAATCAGGTGTGATAGTTTATGGTTAAAACGAAAACTTGGCATGTCTGGGGAGGCCCGAGGACATGTTTGGGAAGACTACTCTAGAAGAATAAATGAACTGCTATTCTCCGGTGCGCTGTTATGATTTGGACAAAAATGATGAAGGGGTCATTCCTGCTTGCCTGCGCAATTGAAACACAGCGCATGCAGAAGTCACGATTCAAAAAGCACTTGTAGGCTCATCTTGTATATGTTGATTGCATCTATGTGTTTATGTCATGGTTTATGTCAGCTCGCAGAACACTTGGGTCTGACCAAACAACATCTGGGGCTACCGGGTCTGAAGACGCCCCTGACTGACATGATATTTCATATTAGCTGTCATGCCAAGTAATTACAGCAGAACCACAGATATGGGCTCCACACCCCTAGGGGAGTTAAACAGAGCAGTCACTGAAGGAGAAAAATACACCAGGAAAGTGTCAAAAGAAAGAAAGATTGATAGGTCAACCTGTCGCAGATATCTACAAAATGTAAAGGATGAGAAGACATCAACAGCTGGATACAAAGGAACCTCTGAGGTAATGAAGATATTTAGGGATGGCATAGAGAATGTAATGTATACTGTAATGAGGACTAGGCCTCAGGGTGGATTGCCTCCACCCGGTGGCCAGGCTAGGACCTTATTTCCCATTATTTGTGTCTCTGTCTAATGCACTCATTATGATCAGCTGTTCCCCGTTGTCTAATCAATGTGTGTATAAGTGTATCCTCTGTTTCCCTTTGTCTCTGTGGTTCAATGTCCCGCTGTCGCCACATTGAGAGTGTGAGTTGAGCTGAGTAGTATGATATTATACGTATATGCAATTCCGTGACTTCACCGCGTATTTGTGTTGGAGCATACAGTATGTATGTATTAAAACACATTCTGTGTTCTGTTATTTCCACCGCGCCTATACCGCGTATCCTGTATACTAGGGGATAATGGACATGACAGTTGTGTTGTTATGCTTGTAAGCTGCCAGTAGGCATTCAGATACTCTTAAATAAATATACCATCTATGGACAGCACTCCTGCATTCTGCCTCCGTCACTCCACCTACACCTACTCGAGACAGAGAAGAAGCATGCAGACTAGGTAAAAAAGCTTCTGACAGGTTCTATGGCCTTACTACTGTTCAAAGAAATGCAGTAAACTGGCAAAAAACCACAACATTCCCATCCCCAGCAAATTAGTCATAATATTAATTTCATGAACACCAATAATATCAGCAGAATGGGGATTTAATTATTAACCATTATATTTTAGTTATAATTTCAAATCTGGTTAATACAATAGTTAGAATCGAGTAGGCCTGTCTTCCCAGATGGCTCAACTTTTTTTGGGAACCCATATTTTGTTGTCTAGAGTTAGGCACACTGCTAAGGTTTCAGTTGATGGCACACATCCTGAAATTGTGATAAAATTGTATGCATTAGTTTTATTCCTGTCTCATATTCCCTTGACTATAGGTCGACTTATAGTAAGTAAAGAAATGGCTCACATTGCTGCACTCTTCACTACCTGTTGCTGGAGTATAGCCTAGTGCTATCAAACAAAATTGTTGCTTCTACTGACACTAGAATCAAAATGAAAGAAACAGAAATTGAACGTTTCAACAGATTTTTCACAGTATGAAATTCAGTGAGGTTTCCTTCGGTGGGTACATCCCTATAAAAGCAATTTTTCATGTTCAATTTCTTCGATAGATGGTGCAATTGCAACACAAATGAGAGACCTATGGCTGTGTTTATACAGAGCGCTCATTTTGCTTTATTCTTTTGAACAATCAGAACACCTGCAAACATATTTGAGTAAAAAGAATGTTAACAGTTTTGACTAATGAGATATTAATAATTACCATAAGGTTGGTTTGAAAAGCTGCAGTATGTGTAAGCAAGCCATAACGTGTGGTATAATATACATAGTATGACCAATATACCAAGGCTAAGTGTTCTTTTATGCACCAAACAGTGTGTAGCCCTTAAATATTGGCAATATTATCACAAACCCCTCAGATGCTTTGTTGCTCTTATAAAGTATTTGACCAGTTAAAGGTTTTGCCTTGGACATACCAGTCCCCTGAACTTAACCCCATAGAATACCTGTGGGATGATCTGAATAGGAGAGTCCACACATGGACCTCACGAATCTGAAGGATCTGTGGAGGTTCTGAATGGTCTCAGATCCCTTACCATGTGTTCTCCAACCTCATTACGCATTATAGGAGAAGACTCAGAGCTGTTATCTTGGAGAGGTTGCACGAAGTAATACATGAAGGGGTGTCAAAAATTACGGCACATAATTTGAGGAAAATATTTGTATTTCTTCAATTAATTGTTTTACTTAATTTAAGGGGTAGATTTTTGTGAATATTTTCAATGAAAGATCAAGAAGGTTAACAATAACATATTTTATTTTCACAGTCGGTTTCACTCCCATTTGCTAAGTGTGCCAATATTAGTGGAAGCCATTGTATCCATGGTATACAACCTTGTATACTACAGCTATCAGCCAATCAGGTTTGGTTTATAAGAGATGGGTATGATATCACAACAATGTTTCTCTTGTCTGATTTATTGTCTGATTTAATGTCTGATTTAAATATAGTTTTAGGCCTTATTAATTAATTTACACTTCTGTGCAAAAGTTGTAATAGTATAAAAACAAATCTGTAAACCCAACAGTGCTTTAAGAAATTATTAAACGTACAATATGTAGTTTTTGGCCACTAGGGGTCTCTCAATCAAAACAATAACAAAATATGTACTTGAATGACGTCGGGAAGTAGCGTGGGATCATGGGTTTGTTATCGTCATCAATGACAGCCTTCCAATGTAGTGTCTCCGGCAGAAAAAATTACAAAGTAATGTATTGTTTAAAATATTATAACTTTATTCACATTATGTTTGGTGGTTCCCTGGAACTTAGAGCAACTAGAACAGTCAAAGGTTATATGCCGCCATTGATGGAAGACAAAATGAAACGTCCCATGTCTTCGAATTATATTACAAATTTCTCTGGGTTTGAAAGTTGGTGGAAAAATATTGGATAATGTAAGTACACAACTAAGAAATATATATAATATAGGTATAGTGATGTTTGCTTTTTAAATGCAAAGTACGTATTTTGCTATTGTTTTGGAAAACTACATATTGTACTTTTAAATGAAAAGGTCCTAAATATAAAACAAATCCTATAAAGACCAGTAAACATTGAAAAATGAAAAAACAAATCAATATTTGGTCTAACCGCCCTTTGGGCCCTATTTTAACGATCTGAAACGCAAGTATCAAACGCAAAACGCAAAACGCAAGTAACATTGTGGGAGGGTCCCGGGCGCTGTTGCTACTTTACCGGCAGGATAAATGACTCTTGCAGCCAACGCAAATCTAAAATGGGTAGGTCTAAAGTAGCTTCATTAGGCATAGGTGTGGTTTAGGCGTACCAGGCAATAAACCAATCAGAGCGTCATCTCACATTCCCTTTAAGAGCAGGAACGCTTGTTCCATGGCGGATTGCTATTATAACGGCTGATTGCTATTGATTTGTCTTTTCACAAAATGTAAATAAAGAAATGTCACAGGACATACTTTCCGATGTTTTGGGCTCACTCTCACTGAATCACAAGGTTATGAATGCATGGTCATATTTTTGCTATGTAATCTAACATTAGAGCGAGATTACTTTGCTTGCCTTACTCTTCTGTCAAATAAGCTGTAAGACATGTGTGTTAAGTGGCAAGCAACTGCACATGCATGTTGACATCACGTGTCCTTAAGTCCTCTAATATTTCCTAATTTATGTCATCAATACATCCGATTCATGGACATGATGTGTAAAACACAACAAGCCACAAAGAATGCTGCGAGTAGTGTAAAGTGCTTCCTGTCCTATCCAAACTCCTGATGCGCATTTAGTGTGCCTAATGTTCGTTCAATTAGGATACACTGCATGTTTGTGTATGTTTTCGACTAAACAGCATTTCATGCACTGTTTTGCTTTCATCAAATGGTGTCATCCTCAGCCATGTCTTTAACAGATAGCGTTGTCCCCTTCACAGGCACCCATCCAAAGCGGGGATTCCCATCAAATATGGCAGAGTTTGCCATGAATGAGTCGTGGCTTGAGCCAGGGTAATTCGCGAAGACATGGGTGATTTTACTATTAGCATCGCAAATGACTTGTATGTTGATTGAATGGGTTCCCTTGCGGTTGATGTATATCAGTGCCAATAATTTATTCTGAATAATTTGGGTAAATGTGTACACTAGATGTATGTCTAGTTTTTCACCTCTTTGGACACCACAATGATTTCCCTCATGTGGTAAAATTTTCCTTCTAATTATGTATTGCAATAATGGGAACTGCTGCGTTTGTGTAGGTGAGAAGAGCAATAAAGTGTATATGCGCGTTGTGCACACGCTACATTATAGCCAAGCATGCACCCTTAAAATAGCATCTGAAAAACACACCACTGACTTTTAACCAGGTTTTTCCTGGTCAGTGGCGGAATTGTTTTCGGGAACTGCAAGATAGCACCAGGGAACGTTTGCGCCGGAACACGCCTCTTCTTTTCGCTGAACCGCCCAACGAACGCAAGTTAATTCCCTAATTTACCGGCGCACGTCTGTGGAGGAAAAAGTCCAATATGCGTCAGGTGCAAGATAGGAATGATACATGCGTTGTTGTAAAAAGTCAATTGCGCTGGGTGTAAGATAGGGCCCTCTGTCTTTAAAACTGCATTAAATCTCTTAGGAATGCTTGTGCAATTTCATGTAAAATCTGCTGGTAGATTGTTTAAGTACCTTGGAGAACTTGAAACAGTACTTCTACAGATTTTGGCTGCCTTTCTTGCTTTTGTCTGTACAGGTAATCCCAGACAGTCTGGATGATTTTGAGTTCAGGGCTCTGTGGAGGCCATACCTTGTTGCTTAACACCTTAATGCTTATGATAGTTCTTTATGACCTTGGCTGTCTGTTTGGGGTCATTGTCCTGCTGCTGAATGAAGTTGTGACCAATCAGACACCTCCCTGATGATATACACCAATCAGCCATAACATTATCTCCTGCCTAATATTGTGTAGGTCCCCGTTTTACCGCCAAAACAGCGGCCCCTTATGCAACAAACCCAGCACTGTTCTGACACTTTTCTATCAGAACCAGCATTAACTAATTTAACAATTTGAGCTACAGTAGCTCATATGTTGAATCGAACCACACAGACAAACCTTCACTCCCCACGTGCATCAATGAGCCTTGGCCACCCATGAACCTGTTCACCACCCATAAACCTGTTCACCACCCATGAACCTGTTCACCACCCATGAACCTGTTCACCACCCATGAACCTGTTCA